>PVIH01007497.1:0-99884 GCA_004025045.1 Sigmodon hispidus | reverse complement strand
AAACCATATTTTCTCATAAAAATCAATATTGCTACCTGTCAACAGTTATTTTTGGATGTGACAATATCAGCATCACCTGGCCTTTCCTGTCTGTTGACTTAATGAAAACAATGGGAAATCTTATAGTGCATATGAGAGTAACTGGACAGGATTCTATTCAGCATGATACATTTTTGCATTTAAGCTGATAGTAAGTCTTTGTTTTGCTTCAAAGTTTTGAAAATTATAGCAAATGCAAACAAGCTTGCAATCTGAGTATCATGCTGAGTATCATGCCAGAAGTCCCAAATTATTTGCCCATAAGAAGAAATTTGAAAAAAAAAAGTATGTTTCTAATTCTTTATGAAAGCTTTTACCACCTGGATAAGAAACATGACTTGGCTAACTACACACACTTAAAAATTCATTAGAAAAATCTTAGCAAAATAAAACAAAAGCTGACAGACTCAGAATATCAATTCCTCTCATAAAAGTTTACCAACTGTACAAGTTAAGAAAATTATACAAGCTTTTTTGTATGTATTAAGAAAGAACAGCTCAGTCAAGACATATGTACTGTAAAAATCTTTCAAAGGCTACAAAGAATCTGGAAAAATACAGAATGTATTTCTTAAGCCCAGATAAGAATATGGAAAGACATCATTGATGTCAACAATTTTACAAATACAAACCTGACTTGGTTTATTTTTAAACTTCTACATATAAAAATCATGCTAGCATAACCTTCAGGATTCATGAGGGCTTCCTTAATGACAATGTTCAATTTTTATGGAGAGAAAAATATCTGTTGTAAAGACATTTCTAGATAATCAAAAATTTGGTGTTGAGCAGAAACACAAACTTGTTCCCCCCCACACTAGTCTTTCTCATAAAAATAAGAAAAGATTACCTTTTAGTCAAACTTATGATTAGTATCTCAAATGAGAAGGTACAGATAAGTCTTTGGGTCATCCAAATTTGCCAGTGTTTTTATATCCTTAAAGAGGTCTTCAACAATTTGAAGTAAAAGAACTTGCAAAAGGTAGAATTCTGCATCCCATTTCTTAAGGTTAGGACTCAATTCAAATGTCAAGATCTAACCAACTGCTTTCTAAACCCACCAACCCTGAAAATTGTAGTCACACCAGAATTTACTGCAAAGAAAGTAACATAGGTCTAGGACTTAGTCATTTATGTTTTCATGTTCCTCAAATTTTCCATGCGAGACTGCTTCTTGGAAAAATTCAGACGAACCTGGACTTTCTTTCCCATTGCTATTTATCCGTCACCTTTTAGCAGGTCTCTCATTTTTTTCATCAAAATCATTTTCATTTCTTGCAGTCACATGGGCAAGTTTTGGGTCAGTGGTCAGGTTATCTGCTTCATAACCATTAGTGTCCATATCTGTATGAAGTGGTTTCTTATTTCCACCTCTTGGTCCATTAACATGTAAGCCTTCAACTTTTACTTCTTCTTTGTTTAGTATTTCACCTGGTCCATTAGATGATACACCATTTTGATTACCACTGTTGATAGTGCCATCTTCTTTCTCCGACTGGCTGTTACTACTATTTGAGGCAGTAGGGGGAGGGGATGGTGCTCGGCTAGAAGCAGCACTTTCACTTTCATCCAAAAGACGATCCATGTAATCCGTCACATCAGGATGAAGATTGTATTTCTTTTTTCCAAACCTTGTTTGCTGAGCAAAGAAATCATAATGCTCAGACTTTTTCCACATGTAATAGAATGCTACACATTCACCAACTGATCTTGTTCGGACTTTATTAGCCTGGATCAGATGAAAATCTTTTCCATAGGCCTTTAGCCCTTGTTCAAAATTTCTACACTCTTCCTCCGTCCACACAGATAATTCCTCTTGAGCTGCTTTGACATTAAATCTCAATCTTCTCAAGGCTTCTTCTGTGTCAAAGCTGCATTTAACTAATTCATATAAGGCCTGTTCGTTGTCTTTTATGTGAGATCCTTCAGGTATTGCTTCTACACCTTTCTCATCATCTGTTCTTCTAGATGCATCCTTAAGAAATACAATCACTTTATCTTCTGGTAAATATTCTGGGTCCCACAGAAGCTGATCATCATTTTCATATACTTTTTCATTTTCTTTGTATCTACAAACACCAACTGGAATCTCAGCTTGAAACATGGAGCCCACCATGATTTCCTTTTTCCAGTCTTCTGATGGAATATAATCTTCATCTTCTTCAGATTCTTCTTCTATTTCACTATTTGTATCAAAATATTTACATCGACGTGGACGAATTATTTCCTGAGCATCTTGGGAAGTCACAGACTGTGAAGGATCATCATTGGAAGACTGAGTTTCATCCTCCTGACCCGATGAATCTTTTATATTCTCTTCTTTATTTTCCCCACTACAGCCACTGTTGTCGTCATTATCAGCATCTTCATCATCTTCACCTTCCTCCTCTTCTTCTTCTTCCTCCTCCTCTTCTTCAGGTAACCGAACAGTACTGTCATAGCCATAGAGGCTGAGGAGCTCGTGGATTGGCATGTCACCTTCCCTTGCAAGATCCTCTATTTCCGAACTGAAGTTTGTCTCTCCTTCCATCATTTCTTCTTCTTCTAGTGTTCGCTCATCATCAAAATCATGAACCAGCATGTCAGCTGATGGATCAAACTCATGGTCCTCTGATGTTGCTGAGCCTCCTGGACTTGAAGACTCAACAGATGGCTCCGCCATGTTGGCCGCGCCACCGTGGCACATCGCCGGGCGGGTCGCGGCCAGACCCGGATGTGTGCCTGGGCCGCCGGGCCGCCTCGGTCTCCGCCACCGCCTCGGCTCTTTTAATTTTTTAACTTTTAATAAACTAATTACAAAAAAACAATTTTTTACTAAAACTACTAAATTAAACCAATACTTATATTTTAAAGATGTCTTAACTTTAAAATCTATTTATAAAAATATATTACTTAAAAAAAAATTTCTACTTTTGTCTCCACAAAAGATCAAAACCTATAAATTAATTCTAAACAAATATAATTTCATCTACCAAGGCCACCTAAATAAACATTCTCAACTTCCAAAAAGCCAATTAAAATAATCCAACTTCAAAACCCCATCAAATTGTCATCGTCCTTTGGCGGGAACGCGCAGGAGCCCTTATTTTAATTTCAAAGTCAACTCATTTACAAAATATGTAAACTGGATTAATCTGGCAGCAGTTATAGTCAAAGGCAGCATTTATAATCAAATGTCTTTTAGCAGCTCTTACTATTTTTTTTTCAGTCAAGAAACTTAAAGACAAGGCAATAACAAACAGTATTCAGACACTTTTCGTAATTCCATCTTTACGTGACTTTTTTTTTTACTATATTTCTTTTCTAAGGACTTTTGCTATGCATTTTTCCTTTTTCTTTTCTCTCTCAAGCCTATATATTATTTTTAAACATACTGTAAACCATTTAGAGGTTTTTTTTTTTCTTTTTGAATCTATCTTTACTGTTTATTTCTTATCTTTTTCTGTTTCTGATCACATTTTTAATCTGCCAGGATTCAGCTAGGATTAAAGGTGTGGCTATGACAGTTGACTCCACCCAGCTTCCTTTATTTCTTTTTGATCACACCTTTAATCTATCCAAGTGTGGCCAGGATTAAAGGCTTGCCTAAGGTGGTTGGCTGACTGCACTCAGTTCCCAGTCTAGCTTCATAGAGAATTTAGTTTTTTAGCAGAGGTTCTGGCAGGAGCCACAGTTACCACTCTGGGGATTTTAGGGTCGACATTATCACCAAGTAAAGCACTACTGTCCATTGCTCATGAACTCCATTTAATTATTTGGTAGCAGGACCTCTGAAAAGAGCGGCTTTTTTTTTTTTTTCTGCGAAAAAAGCTTCTTTTTAAAAAGTTTTGTCTCTGCTAGCCTCCTGCAAACAGAGCTGACCCAAGAAAATGCTGTTACTAAGAAGCCTGTCTTTACTCTGTTCCCTTTTTGCTTGTAAGAGCAGTAACTTAAATCTGTCATGTCCTCACTCCTGCTGGATCTCTGGCATAGTGGATTTAAGCATGCTCATACCTGTGGACACAAATATCTTCTCCAACTCAGGGAGTGTTTGCTTGCATGTATGTATGTTTACCAAGTGTTTGCAGTGCCCTCAGAGGCCAGAAGATGTTGGATCCTCTGGAGCTGGGCTTACAGATGTTTGCAAAAGCCTGATGTGGGTGATGAAACTGAACTCAGGTCCTGCCCCAAATGCTCTTAACTGTTGAGCCATCTCTCTAGCCCTGGGAAGACACCTTTTAGCATGGATATAATAATTTGCCAATTTTTTTTCTCTTGCTGTTTTGTTTGTTTGTTTTGTTTTGTTTTGACTAATATCCTGGAAGTTTCTTCTCAGATTTCCTCCTTGGAACTAGTGTGGATTTTTCAAATGATTAAAAGTTCAAATTTCACTAGTAATCTGGAGGTAGAAGCAGACAGATTTCTGGGACAGTCAAGCCTATACAGAGAAATCCTGTCCGGAAAAAAAAAAAAACCAAAAAAAAAAAAAAAGTTTGAAGCCCAAGCCAATGTAGTCTGCACTAATAAACAAGTAATAAGGCAGACAGGCATGAATTGGGGGGGGGGGGAAAACTTTATAAACCATATTCTCTTACCTGTTTCTTTTTTGTTTGTTTACAAAAATATTTATTTTTAAATTATGAGCATATGTGTGTGGGTAGGTGTGCATGAGGGCCAGAGGCATCAGATCCCTTGGAGTGGAGTTATAGGCAGTTGTGAGCTACCTTGAAGTAGGTTCTGGGACCTGAACCCTAATCCTTTTCAGGAGCAGCACAGTCTTAGCCTATGAGCTGTGTCTCCATTTAACCCCCACACTTTGAAACTTTCTGTGTAGCTCTGGCTGGCTTCAAACCTATAATGATTCCTCTGCCTCTGTTCCCTAGTGCTGGGATTGCAGGAATGTGCCACCATGCCTGGCAACCACAGTTCTTTCTCTACCCAGTACATATTGAGAATTGTCTACTTCAGAAAAGGAAGTATTCATCCTCTTCCCATGTGAGATGAAGTCAAACTTACAAGATTTCTGTTCATAATTTTTGATGGAAGATTCCCCAGCTGTCTCTTTTTCTCTCTCTTCTCATTGGCTCACCTGATAGGAAGCTCCACATAGAGTCAGACACATATGTCACTTAAAGGACTTTTGTCGAATTAACTTGTGGATTTCACTTGGGTCTTGGCTACCTGCCCATAGGGCTGTTCTTTCTCGATAGCGTTTCCAGTTTCTGTAGAATTAATTGCTCGACTCTGTTGGCAGAGTCAAAGTTTCAACAATCCCTGCCTTGTGTGTCATGTGTACATGTTTTTAGATTGTGCAAATGTAATCAGAGTTGTTCTGTTTCTCTGCAGAGAAATGGCCACTTTGAGGTACAGGTCGTTCCTTCTTGGCTACAATTAATGAGGGGAAAAACGGTTAGGAGGGAAACCATAAATTCTTATCATGCTCTTTGTACTCAGTGCCTTTCTCTGATAAGTGAGAAGTGATAAAACCCAGACAGTGTCAGAAGTTTCTTGTTTTTTTTTTTTTTTTTAGTTTTTTTATATAAAAGTTTTTTTTTTTTTAATTTTACATACCAACCACAGTTTGCCTTCCCTCCCCTCCTCCTACTAGCCCCCAGCTTCCCCCCACCCTACCCCTCATCCACTTCTCAGAGAAGGTAAGAACTCCCACAGGGAGTCAATATAGTCTACTGACTATACTGTTACAGTTATTAAGTCCTACCTCAGCTTGATAACTCAAGTTATCAAGGCAGGACTAAACCCATCCACCATATGAAGGCTGAGCAAGGTATCCTGTATAGGGAGTGGGCTCCAAAAAGCCAGTTCATGCACCAGAGATAAATCCTGGTCCCACTGCCAGAGGTCCCACAATCTGCCCACACCACACACTGTCTTCCACATTCAGAGTGCCTAGTTCAGTCTCATGCAGGTTTCCAACTGTCACTCCAGAGCCAGTGAGCTCCCAGTAGCTCAACTGTCTCTGTGGGTTTCCCCATCATGCTCTTGACCCCTTTGCTTATATAATCCCTCTTCACTCTCTTTGACTGGACTGGGAGTTTGGGCCAGAATTCTGTGCCTTTTTAAAGTTTCTGTCACTTAACTTTTTTTTCTCATTTATTCATTGTATTTAATTCTTAGAAGTGGATGGCACAGTAGCAAATTCAGTGGAATTTTAAGAGACCAAATGCCAGAAGTTTCTTGTTTATGAAAACCTTTTCATTAATGTTCACACTTCCTGTGAGACCAAAAGCATTGCCCCACATTTTGGTGTTACATTTAGCTCTTCTGATGAGCTCATCTACTCCTGTTTGCCAAGATATACAAGATTCTTGAGCTCCAGTTTCAAGCATTTGTCCAGGTTTGCATAGCAGGACCACAGAGAATTCCTTTCTGACCCCAGGGGAAAAAGGGTCAAACCCCCAGGAGGTTGGTCATACCGAAGTAGGTGGTATGAAGGGAACTGAGGAAAAGACAAAGTTCTGATTGTAATGAGCCCTAGTAGGGTAGTGATTATTATGATAATCATCTGGACCAATGGCTTTGGCTAAGAGCAGGATGAGCCCAGGAGGTCCAAATCTCACTGAGGCTTGCTCAATGTACCTGCAGGTGTAAACTTTGCCCTTCACAGCTCTGTCTTTGAACACCCACTACTTTCCTGCCCCTACTAGCCAGGTCAGCTAAGACTTTCCCTGTTAAGGCTATTGAACATCTTCCATTTATCTCTATCTTCATTTTCTTTTGTGTGCGTGTTACATGTGAATGAGTGTTGCATGGGTGTGGGTGCACAAAGTCTGGTGTCTTCCAGGATTCCTCACCTCATTTGAACCCAGAGCATTAGAAATTTTCCTGTCTCCACTTCCTTGAGAACTGGGATTCCAGATGGACCTCTATGCCCACTCAGCATTTATGTGTGTACTGGGGAATCTGAACTCTGGTCTCTTTATGCTCAACAATCACTCTACCTACTAAACCATTTCCTCAGTTCTTTCCCTTCCTCTTTTCTATCTTGCTCTCTCTCTAGGGAGGCTGCTCTGTAGAAACTATCTTAACAGAGACCTTAGGCCTCTGGCCTCTGAGTGCCTTCAGTCCATGAGGAAGGAACTCCGGCAGGAGAGAGATCCATTCCCCCCCCACACACACACACACTTCCAAGACAGGGTTTCCCTGTGTAGTTCTGGCTGTTCCTGGATCTGGCCTGTAGACTAGGCTGACCTCAACTCAGAGATCCATCAGCCTCTCCTTGCCTCCTAAGTGCTGGGATTAAAGGTGTGGACCACCACCACCCCAATTCTTAGCACCCATTTCCCTCCAAGTGGTCTCTCCTCAAATTCCTCTCTGGTTCTAGAAATCACATTTCAAGCCCTTGATGCCTAGACTGATAATGGCTCTCCCTGGTTTGATAATGTCTCCATCTTTGTGGTTCCTCACTCACATGGACATTCCAAACTGGAGTGTGAAATCTTCCTGGCTGACCCTGACGCATAGGATACTGAATCACTGCATTGACAGGCAGTCCTCTGCCGCCTGTGGTAATGTATTGGGTAACTCTGCATCTCTTCTATTACCTGTATGTTTCCTGATTTATAACGACTGGTATAGATAAAATTATACTCAAACACTTTCTGATTCTGTTTATCCTGCACTATCCTTTTTTTTTTTTTTTTAATTGAGTTTTAACCATGATAGGTAGTGGTGATGGTGGGGTGCAGAGCAGGCCAGTCTGTACTGCGTGCGTTGCTGTCATTTCCATCGACTACTAACAACAGTTAACATCTGGGCAGTGTTTTTCAACTGTAGAGATGATTCTAGAAGTATCAGTAAGCTGTTCCGCCAATCTGGCACGGGAAGGTTCAAGGTCATGTGATTTCAGAATCTAAGAGATGATGTTGCTCCCAAGAGGCTCTTCCAGGAAAGGCTTTGGAGGGTCCGTCGGCCAGGGAAACGCAGCGGGATGCCAGCATCCTTTCGGGTCTCTGTTTTCTTGCCTGTATAAAACAGTGAACTGCTCCTAAATCCAGTCCAGAGCAGAAGCGCTGCAGATGCTAAGGCAGACTGCACATTTACGGAGACCTGCAGACCTTGGCGCTCCGCAGCTTAAGGCCGGGTGGGTGGGGCGAGGGCGGGCCTGGTGTGATTGGTGTGCGGCCTTTCATCTCAGCCAATGAATTGCAAACACAGGCGGGGCGGGGCCGACAGGGCGTCTTAAACGGCGTGACGCGACGGGCGGGCGGTCACCTCGGGGTTCGTGGCTGAAGTGCGGTGGCTCTCCCCCGGTGGACTCTGCCTGTCAGGTATCAAGCGGGCGCTGGACTGGGCCAAAACGGCTCGGGACCTGCTCGGTGTCCCAGAGTCTCTGCGTGGACACTGCAAGTCTGTACCGGTCCAGGGTGCGGCACATCCCCGGGGCAGGGCGGGGTGGGGCGGGCTTGGCCAGGGAACGGGCTAGGATCCCGAGGCCCGAGACGTGGCACCGCCGCCTGCCAGCCACAGCTTGGGCTCGTCGCCTAGGTCTTCCGGGGCCTCGGCTTTCCGGAAGGTGGCGTCTCGAGGAGCCTGGCTGCCAGAGATCGGATCCCTAGGGACAGAGTTGTGAATGCGTGGTCCCGACACGGGGCGGGAGCGCTGATCCAGACGGTGCCCGAATTCTTCGGGCAGCCGCTATGTCCTGCCCATCCCTCCTCCTCCCCATCCCTTTCACGCCTCACTTTCTCTCCAGCCCTAAACCATATAAGAGGATTTAGGAAGTGACGTGTACATTATTGGGATGTTGGCTAGGGACTGGCCTACAGGGCTTTCGGTATGAAGACCCCCCCCTTCCCTTTAGACCTTTAACAAATGAGGCTGAACCTCAGAAAATTCTAGTCTAATTGCGTGGAACTCTTGATGCCAGCAAACCTTGCCTCAGGCATGCATCATGCATGCCTGGTAGTGCATTTATTTACCTTGTAGATGTGTCAAGATATATTAAAGGACGAGAAAGTGATTTCTCCATCCTAAATCTCCCCAATCAGGATTGTCAGAGTGTCTGTAGGTAAATTAATTTCATATAACTTGAAACTTCATGATCTTTTTTTTAGTGTGTGTGTATGTGTATGTATGTTTGTGTACATGAATGTAGATGCCCTCTGAGGCCAGAGAGGTCAATCCCTCTGGAGCAGGAGTTCTCCATAGCTGTGCCATGTAATGTGGCTTCTGGGGACCAAACTCTGGAAGAATAGTAGGTAATCTTAACTACTGAGCTTTCTCTCCAGCCTTTAAAACTTTAATTAATATATATTATTTATAATGTATATAGTATACAGAAGAGGGCACCAGATCTCATCATAGATGGTTGTGAACCACCATGTGGTTACTGGGAATTGAACTCAGGACCTCTGGAAGAACAGTCAGTGCTCTTAATCTCTGAGCCATCTCTCCAGCCCCGTTTTTCTGGGTTCTTAAGGATAAGTCAAATCTCATACTTTTATAAATAGTAATGAATGAGCAGTGATTTGGAGGTGTGTGGAGGGTGCGGTGTAGCTGCTCCAATCCTTTTCTTGTAGTATTACTTTAGCTGTTTGCCTGTGACGCACTTGAGATGAATTTTAGCCAGAATATTGGTTACGGAAAACAAAGCTTTTGTTGGCAGAACTTCAAAAAATAAGGCCTGTGAATGGTTACCTCAGAAAAGTAAATATTTGACAATAGCTAAACCAAATTTACTTCTCAAACTGAATATTTTCAATGGCTTTTGGATGACTTTACATTGATGATTCTTTTAGAGTAATTTAAGAAAATGTTATTTAATGAGGCAGACTAAACAGATTCTTCCAAATGCATCCCTTTATGGAAACTGTACTGTGGAAGAAACAATTGCTGTGGGCTGATATAAAGCAGTGGACATTGATGGCCTGAAATTAAATGTTAGGTGTTCAAAATTCTCTGCCTATCATAAGAATTTGTTCTTGGGCTGGGGAGATGGCTTAGAGGTTAAGAGCACTGACTGTTCTTTCGGAGTCCTGAGTTCAATTCCCAGCAACCACATAGTGGCTCAAAACCATTTGTGGTGACATCTGGTACCCTCTTCTGTATACTGTATACAAAATAAATAAATAAATAAATAAATAAATAAATAAATCTTTTTTTTTTTTTAAAGAACTTGTTCTCATTTCTAGGCTAAATATAAATGACAAATAATATACAAATTGTAAATATAAAGAATAAATGAATAACAATGTATTTAGCAACACATTATTTTGCTCTTTGAAGACTGAAAGCTATTAGGTATAAGACTAATCCCTTGATAAAAAGATGAACTTCTGCACAGGAAGATGCAGAGGCAGTCTCTCAGAGTTAACTTAACCTGATATGGGTGGGTGACCTTATTACCTCTCTAGTCTTGGTCACTTTCTGCTACATTGCCTACTTTAGGAGTGGTACGGATCAGTAAGGACCTTGTTTACTTGTCAGATAGGAGAATGCCAGCAGAAGGCCCTTACCCAGGCTAGGTGATTTTTTTTTTTTTTTTTTTTTTTTTTTTTTGTGAGACATGGTTGGTTTACTCCTTTTTATTTTCTTGTCTGATTTCTATTTATTTGTTTGTTTAAATTTAAGGGAGGGTCTCACTTTTTAGTCCTGGTTGGCCTCAAACTCAGAGATCCATCTGGCTCTGCTTCTAGAGTGCCGGGATTAAAGGCAGTGTGCCTGACCACCTCTAACTTCTTGGATAGCAAAGGATGATCTTGAACTCCTGGTCTTCCTGCCTCTGTTTCTCTCGTTTATTGGTGTGGAGATAGAATCCAGGGCTCAGCCATGTTAGGCATGTACTCTGCACTCTACTGACTGATCCTCGGGCCTCTAGGATTTGATATTTTAAAGAAAAACAGCCAGTTTAAGAGAAAACCATGGAGAAGTTCTTTTTTTTTTTTTTTAGAAATTGGCCAGCATTCCTGTGAATTTAGATCAGAAAGACAACCTAACTAATGAATAATGAATGGCTCCTTTGTGCTAAACCTGGAGCTTTGACATGAACTCCCCAAGACACCCATGAATGCCTTCAGCCTCATTTGACAAATGGGGAAATTGAAGCTCAGCAAGACGGACACATTCACCTCCTAGAGCCACAAGCAGACTTTAAATTGTGAAACACTGGATTTTCTACCCTACTTTTACCAAAATGGCTGTTTTGAAGCCACTTTAATCAGAATTTTGTCCTAATATTTCTCATACAGTGCCAACTCAGTAACTTGAGCCTAGAGGCTCTTTATTAGAAATGTGCATAGTAGATTCTGATATATCGTGGTCTGTGCAACTCTGGTCTTTCCCAGTTAAGTTAAAAATCCAGAGATCTACTTTGAGAACTAGGAAAATATTACTCATGTTTGAATGTTTTTGCTAGGCTACTGGTAATAATCATTCTATATAAAACTGAGGGGACCCAGCAGATAAATAGATTGTAGCTGAACAGGTAAAAGGTAAATTTTGTGTAAATTGAGATTTCTTTTTCCTTGTAGTTTTTGTTTTGAGTCAGCTGAGTCTAGCCTTGGACTGGAAACTCTCCTGCCTCAGCGCCTCTGAGTGCTGGAATTTCAGCCCCCAGTCCCATCTGGAGTCTTATTTCAACCTGTAAAAATACGCTGGTGAAGCATTTTGAAAAATTAGGACTATAGACTTTCCAGTAGCAAAAGTATAAGAGTAATCTTTTATTTTAAAGTTTGACCTTTTTTCCTAAGAACAGGTGACCTAGTGGACCCAAGGTTGCACTTACTTGGAGTATTAACTGTGCTTTTTTAAAAAATATTTATTTATGTGAGTTGGTGTTTTTGCCTGAATGTATAACTGTGTAAAGGTGTCAGATCTTGGAATTACAGACAGTTGTTAGCTACCATGTGGTTGCTGAGACTTGAACTCAGGACCTCCAAAAGAACAGTCAGTGCTCTTAACCGCTGAGCCATCTCTCCAGTCCAACTGTACTTTTCTTTAAACAACATTGTTTTTTTAAAGCTTACCAGATCCTTTTAACCTGATTTTGTTTCTTAGTCAGACCCATCCATGGTCCCAGTTTATTCTCAGTGTTTCTGACCATAAATACAATTTTTTTGTTTTGCTTTTTGAGACAGTGTTTCTTCATGTAGCTGTGGCTGTTTTGTAACTCACTCTGTAGACCAGGCTAGCTTTAAACTCAGAGATTCTCCTGCTTCTGCCTCCCAACACTGGGATTACAGGCATGCACCACCACCACCACCCAGTACCATGAATACAATTTATGCTCATTGTAGAAAATAGAGTTTAATTAAGAATATCACAGTGACTTTTTTGTTTTCTTTCTTAATGGTTTTTCCTAATACTCTTTGCATAGTTGAACATTTTGTATGTATGATTTTATTTTCTTTACTTAAACATATCCTAAAATGACTTGCCATGTCATTAAAAACTTACTTTTAAAGATTTATTTATTTTTATGTATATGTGTGTTTTGCCTGTGTGTGTGTAAGTGCACTGCTAAGAAGTATCTGAGAAAGCAAGTTTTTTCTTTCCTGAGAGTTTCTCTGTGTACCTCTAGCTGTCCTGAAACTCACAGAGATCCGCCTTCCTCTGCCTCCCTAGTGCTGAAATTAAAGAAGTGCACCACCACTGCCCAGCTGGAAAAGCATGTTATATGCTTATTTGCTAGACAAAAATTAATACTGCTTTAAGTTTTTAATAGTTTAAACATCACACACTGTGTAGACTATACAGAGCCTAGAAAGAAGTGATAAATAGGTGTGTTAGACTTAGTGTGGTGTTGGGAATCAGTTCTTCATAGTACAGCTAGCTTCTTGTCAGGCGCCATTTCCAGGCTAGTGTTTCTTGCATTGTTTTTGCTAGTTTGAGAGAAAATACTGTGGAAGTTACAGACCTTTTCCTTAGGAAAATGTGCTTTAGGAGTCATTAGGACCTTCTTAAGATAGTCCCTAGTCTAGAGTTTCAAATCTGTGCTCTGGTCTGGACTGTGGGAAGAAAGAATAAGCCCAGGTTTTTGGCAAACAAGGCAGAGTTGTGGGATTTGATTAGTGATTGCAAATTCTTGAACCTCACTGGATTTTCAGTGTGGCCTGGGAACCAAGTTGAAAGGGAAGTTAGCCAAGCCCCATGACTGGCTGAGTTGGCAGCTTTATCAAGAGTACTAACATTATGCATGGTCTGACTTGTTAGAGAATTTTGTTGAAACATGAATTAGCTATTTGTTTTTTTTAATAAGGAGATACAGATATCCCAAGCATTCCTGGCTTTGGTAACTTTCCCCTAATCTAGAGCTTATCTTAAAATGTTTTCCATATCTGCCTACAGACATGACACCTATACATGTCCTTATTTTTCTTTTATTGTATTCCCTTCCTTACTCTGGTCTTTGTCTCAGGCTTTTGACCTGCCATGGCCTGGTCACACAGAAGTTGGGGGGACACTGTTGAGGGCTGCTTTTAGGACTGAGCAGAGGGAATAGCCTGTTTCTGAGAAATGTAAATAATGTGAGTGAGCATCATTGTGCTTAGGATTCATGTACCTAACTTAGCTGTTTGTACTTTAATATTCTTTTGGTTGAAATTGCTTTTTTCTTCTTTGAACAGTTGGTTTTTTGATACTTCTTTTTAGTGTGTGTGTGTGTGTGTGTGTGTGTGTGTGTGTGTGTGTAGTAGCTGGGATTATAGAAACAGCCATCCTTTTTCATCTATTTATATATTTGTGTTTTGTACAGTTAATGCTACAGATCAAGTCTTTTTGCCTTTGTTTATGTTAAGTTTTAGATATTTGTGCTGTAATAGATTCTTCCTTTTGTAGTTTGTAGTTTGGATGCTAAACTCTTTCCAGCCTCCAAAAGTTACTTTTTTCCTATCTCCCCATTTTTTTCTTTTAAGACTTATTTGTTTTTATTTTATACGTATTAAATGTTTGTCTGCATGTATATATGTGCAGCACTTGTGCACCATGCTTGTGCCTGCAGAGGTCAGAAGAGGTGCTGGGCCCTCTCGAGTTACAGATGGTTGTGAGCACCATATGTGTGCTGACATTTAAACCCAGGTTTTCTGTAAGCAGCAAATCCTCTTAGCCATTGAGCCATCTTTCTAACTTTGTTTCTTTATCTCTTCCTCCCAACCTTTCTGTTTTGAGGCAGAGGCTATTTGTAGCTCAGGCTAGTCTGGAACTTATTGTGTAGGTCAGGCTAGCCTGAAACTTGTGTTGATCATCTGGCTTCTGCCTTCTAAATACTGGGGTTACCTCACTTAGGTTAAAATCACTTTGTTATTAATGGTTTCACTACCTACATACTGGAACAGAGTAAAAATGCAAAATAGGGAATAGAGGTGGTGGTCCTGAAGGGCAAGATGATACTCAGGGAAGATGAAGTATATGTCCCTTGTAGTCCTTGCTTAAAGTAATCATTTGAACCCAGAGTTGAAGACCAGTCTGGGCTTTAAAAAAGTGCAAAATGGTTCATAGCCCCTGCTTCCTACCCCATGACTCACAGCCACCCAGCAGCTCTGACCTCTGACTTGGCGCCCTGATGTCTGCCTTGTACTCTGCATGTCTGACAGGAAAAGGCTGGATACTGACTGTGGTAGATGCTCAGCAGTTACTTAGTGAACAGACATGCCTTGGCCCTGGAAAGGTTCTCACTCAGCACCTTCTCCTTACTTTGGACAGGTCTCTCTACTTCCATTCCTGAAGGACTCACACAATGTTTTCCAAACTAGCAAGTTTTCAGACCGTTGCTGCTCTGAGGCGAGGAGTGCATGCCTCAGTCACATCTGCCGCATCTGTTGCAACTAAGAAGACAGTTCAAGGCCCACCATCCTCTGAGTACATTTTTGAACGGGAATCTAAGTATGGCGCACATAATTACCATCCTTTACCAGTAGCCCTGGAGAGAGGAAAAGGTATGTTTTGGGTTAATCCACCCCCACATTTGCTGGGAATGTGTTATAAGAATTAGTTGTTTTGTAACTTTTTTCATCTAACTCTCATTGAATGTGTGTTGCAGATAGGGCTCCTTTGACTACTAGGTGTCTAGGGCACCTTTGCCAGTGGGTCTTCCATGGTGACCTTACCTAGGGGACATGCACAAGAAAATAGGAATGTGACATCACCACCAATTTTTCTTTTTAACTATTAGTTTTTATTTTGACATAATTCTAGTAAGAAAGTTATGATGACAATAAAAATGCTTTTTTCTTCTTTATCCAGATAGTTAGGGGCTTTTATTTGTGTTCTCTCCTCTCTTCTGGCCCCAGGAATGGGAGCACCATTTTCTAGCTTTTCACTCTTAGATATTCAGTATGTCTTTTTCTAAGGGTCCACAGGAGCTTTATCTTTTATGTGCTCAGGTGATCATCGGAATCAGGAAGTCAACAACACAGCAGGAATCCACTTTTCTTTTGTGTCCTTAATTCAGTAGGAGCTTTAGAGCAGGACTCTCCTTGTTGGGTTCAGTCATTTGTTGATCCTTAGTAGCAGTTGTTCTCTCCCCCTTCTTCTTTCTGTTCTCTCTCCCTGTCCTCCTTCTTCCGCCTACTTCCCCCCCCAGTCAGTATTTCTTTATTATAACACTCTCCCAGCTGAGTTATTTCAGCCCTGTAAGCTAGTGTTTCTTGAAGTTTGGCACTGAATTAGTCTCTGGAATGGAATTGCTAGTCATGTAGTAACTCTATGCTTAGCTTGTAGAGGAACTGCCAACCTTTCAAAATAACCAACCGTGTATGTGAGGTGTCTGTGCCTGAGAGAAGCAAAAGAGGAGGTCAGGTGTCTTACTATCTAAGGTTCTGCTTTATTTCATTGAGACAGGGTTTCTCGATGAACGTGAAGCTGGCCAGTGAATTCCTGAGACCTCCTGTCTCTGTGTGTAATGCTAGCGTTACAGGAATGTGTGGCCATGCCCAGCTTTATTAAAATGTGGGGTATAGGGACTCAAACTCCAGCCCTCATGCCATGCCTACATAGCAAGAGCTCACACCCTTAGCCATCTCCCACCTCAGAAGGACTAACTTTTCTTCAGAACAGCTGTATTGTTTCTGTTTAATCTTTGGTATTGGTAGAGGGACTAGCTCTCACTATGCAATGGTCTTGGACTTGCATTTATCCAGCCTCAGCTACCCAAGTGCTGGAATTACAGGTGTTCACCAGCACAGCCAGCCACAGTTGCACAATTTTACATTTTCACTAGCAATGCATATAAGTTCAAAGTTCTTTATATCTTAGACTAGCCATTTGCAATGGAAGCTTCACATTGGATTTTACACTTTGATTATTGAGTATATTTTTATGAGCTTATTCACTGCTAAAAACCAAAATTCATGGCAAAATTAGTCTTTTTATACTGTTCTGTTAAATGTATGTATCAGAGGTAGGTAGGTAGATGGTATAGACTTAATACTTCTTTCTCAATCAGAGTTCAGTAGGCATGCACTAAGCCACATGTTTTTGTTGTTGTTTTGTTTTTTGGGGGGGAGGGTTGAGACAGGGTTTCTCTGTGTAGCCTTGGATGGAACTCTAGCTGTAGACCAACTTGGTCTTGAACTCGGAGATCCAATTGCCTCTGCCTCCCAAATGCTGGTATTAAAGGCGTGAGCCACCACTGCCCAGCCACTAAGACAAGTTTTAAGCATAAAATTATTATTATTAAACAAAGTTTCATACGTAGGTATGTAGAGCTTAAAACATCAGTCTTTAGTTTGGGGATATTATGGCACATAGCTACTCTCAAATTCTTTCCTTCCCTTTAGGCATTTATGTATGGGATGTAGAAGGCAGGCAATACTTTGACTTCCTGAGTGCCTATGGTGCTGTCAGCCAAGGACACTGCCACCCCAAGATCATAAATGCTATGAAGACTCAGGTGGACAAGCTGACCTTGACGTCTCGTGCTTTCTATAACAATGTCCTTGGTGAATATGAGGAGTACATCACCAAGCTTTTCAACTACCACAAAGTTCTTCCTATGAATACAGGTAAAACATTCCCATTTTTGTTAAGTTTCCAGTCAATCAATCAATCATTTGTTTCTTTATTTGTGTTTATATAGCCTCACACTAGATTTCTGAGGCTGGTCCTGAATTTACAGTCTTCCTGAACTAAGTGCCTGGGATTCAGTTGTGCACCACATGTTAAGCTTATTTCTTTGATAACCTGCAACATTAGTTAAATCTGAGCATTTTCCTCACTATAGGAGTGGAGGCTGGAGAGACTGCCTGTAAACTTGCTCGTCGTTGGGGCTACACTGTGAAAGGCATCCAGAAATACAAAGCAAAGATAGTTTTTGCTGGTATGTGAATTTAATTGCTACATGATATATTATTTATGGACAGTTTTATAAAGGTTGGTGGGGGAATTCCTTCTTGGATATCTAAGCTATTTCTTCATGTATGAGATTTTTCTTTTATGATGCTGTGGGATGAATCCAGGATCTAATGGATGACAGGCTGGTTGTTCTACTCCTGAGTCACATCCCTAGTTCAAGATATTTCTTTCTTAACTCCTTAATCCTCCCTTGAAGTAAGTGACTGATATTTCTCATATTACCATATTTTTCTTGTGGTTTTCTAGGTACTTTTTCCTTTTTTGTTGCTAAATTTCAAAGTCAGGGCTTTGTGTTTACTACACAAGCATTATATCAGGGAGCATCTGCAGCCAACATTTGTTGTTTTTTGAGACAGGGTTTTATTTTATAGCTGGTTTTCCTAGAACTCACTACATAGATAGACAAGACTGACCTCAGACTCACAGAGATCTGCTTGCTACTACTACCTCTGAGTGCTGGGGTTAAAGGCATGCTCACTATGCCTGGCTTGTGGCCAGGATTTAATCTTAATATTGAAAATGCCCTTGCTTTGTCTTCTAAGAAACTATCAGGAACAAGAGGCTGAAGCTGCTGTAGTTATACTTCTGAGAAGGGTTGAAAAGCAGCACTTTGTATTCTTGTTAAGAGATCTTCAGTCTTTTTGGATGATGTAATTGGAGACAATAATCTTTGTGGGACATTCAAATGGAAAGTTCTGACTGCCATTTAAATATTTATTTTTATTTTATGTGAATTAGTGTTTTGCCTGCATGTATAACTGTGTAAGGGTGTCAGATCTTGGAATTACAGACAGTTGTTAGCTGTCATGTGGATGCTGGGAATCGAACTCTGGTCCTCCAGAAGAACAGTGAGTACTCTTAACCACTGAGCCATCTCTCCAGCTCCAAGGTTCTGACTTTTGTTTTAAAACAAAATTCAAAACTTTAAAAAGTCAGTATTGATTTTGTGGTCAAAATTCATTTTTGCTTTGGTGAATATATGCAGTTAAATTATTATTAAATTCTATAGCATAATATAGTTATCACCAGAGGCAATTAGTATTTGAAGTGATAGCCTATAACCTGAAGAAATTTTGATACAATTCCATAATTTACCACTTTACTGGGGTTGGGGGGGAGTGCTGTTTCTACACAGATTTCTCTGTGTAGCCCTTGCTGTCCTGAAACTCACTCTGTAGACCAGGCTGGCCTCAAAATGAAATCACAAGAGATCAGAGTGACTATGCCTCTCAAATAATGGGATTAAAGGCATGCACTACCACCTCCCAGTTCCATTTTTTTTTTAAACTCAAGGACATTTTATTCAAGGTTAAAGAACAGCCATCCTGTAGCTGTCCAGAGGGACATAGACCAAGAAGACAGCAGCCGCATGGCAGATGAGCAGACAGGGGGGCTTCACCAAAGCACAAAACAGCCTAACATCCCAGAGAAAGTATAGGTAGGCTCTTGCCAGCATCCAAAAGAGACAGAAAAGAAGAAATGGGAAAGGTTTCATTTTTCTGAGTAATTCAGAAAAAGGGTGGCTTACCCCAGCAGCATAGCTGTGGCTTCATAAGTGACTGTCTGTAACTTACATTTTAAAATCTTGTGTTTTAGTTGTGGGTATCCTGGCTGGCTATTCTATATAAAATGTGATTTCTATGATAGATTGTACAGTCTCTTTCATACTAGTGAAGGGTGCAAAGGTAATTTTTATGTTGTATTTATTGACAGAGGCTTATGAGTCAGTGGGCTGGAATGACAGTGAAAGACTGTCTCTGTTCCTACAGAGTGAGTTACAGGATGAGATAGATGCCTGAGGCTAGAGAGAGGAGTACAGATTGGCTCCTGGGTTCATCAGTGCATGTTAGCTTAGAGAACATGCTTTTGTATGTGGGTGAGAAAAAGATGGACTGACACTTGAGTCAAAGATTTAGGTGGCAGAGGCTTTTGCAAGAGTATACTTAGAGATACCAAGAAGCTAAGATCCAGTCAGTACTGAGTTACTGAGTTCCTGAGTTGCTGCTGACATTGGTGTTGGAGATGTCAAAACATCCATAGTGAGATGAGTTCCCATTCTCTTTTCTGTATTGTTCATGGCTGAGTTTAACCCCTCTGAAATGAAGCAGTTGTTTGCTTTGCTGGTTGATGTAGGATGCTGTAGGATGTTTGCTTCCTACCAGAGTGGAAGCTCTGAGGAAGCAGCTAGCTCCCAGGCTAGTTACCATCCTACCCCTGTCCTGGAGTAGTGCCTCACCTCCGGTGGCCCCCAGCCACATTTGTTAATAGAAAAAAATGTGATCCTGAGGAAAGGCAGATGTCTGTTTCATTTAGCATTATGGAAGATTATACTGTCGTGAAAGGCAACATGGGAAGTATTTGGATTGTCTGAGGATCTTTGCTGTAAGTGAATTTGAAAATGTGTTCTGTTGAGAAGGTGGCTTGCAGTATTAGGTTATCAAAAGGAAATTGCTGCTGGGTGGTGGTGACTCATGCCTTTAATCCCAACACTCAGGAGGCAGAGGCCAGCCTGGTTTATAGAGTGTGTTCCAGGACAGCCAGAGCTGCACAGAGAAACCTTGTCTCAAAAAACCAAAACCAAAACCAAAAAAAACCCCAACAAAAACAACAACAACAAACAAGGAAACTGCTAATCTCTAGGCAGGATAATCTCTTTCTCACATTCCTATTGTAAATGTACATCCTTTAACAAGAAATCATGCTTTGAATGAATGCCTCAGTTGTTAGGCTTTGGTTAGAAGGGGTCTGAGAAAAGTGCTGTAAAGAAGTGTCTAAAATAGTAATTAGAAGGCGGCCTGTTGTCCTGCTGTCAGGGGAACCATTAGAATTAGTATCAGATTTTGTTTGAGTAATTGGAAGCTCACACTGGTTCCCTAAATAGCCCTTTATTTATTTTTAGTCAGGCTTCCCAGGGTGTTTGTTAGGTAGTACTTACTAAACTTGCAGGTTTCTTCGGAATAGTTACTTTTGTCTCTCCTTTCAGCTGGGAACTTTTGGGGTCGAACATTGTCTGCAATCTCCAGTTCCACAGACCCGACCAGTTATGATGGCTTTGGACCCTTCATGCCAGGCTTTGACATCATCCCATATAACGATCTGCCCGCACTGGAGGTACATCAGGGTGGCAATCGTACTTGAATCATAGCAACTGGAAACTATTTTGAATTAATTACAACCTGCTCAATCTGTGAGTTAACACATTTATGAGGGGTCTGGAGAGATGTCTCAGTGGTTAAGATCACATATTGCTCTTGCAGAGAACTCAGGTTCAGTTCCTTGCACCCATTTGGAAGCTCACAATCTAATTCTAGTTCAGAGGACTCTAACATTGGCCACCGTGGGCAACAGATACATATGTCCATAACAGGCAGGAGCTCACATCCAAAAGTTGAACTCATTAATGAGAGCAGGGGAGGTTGCTCCGAGGTAAAACAGCATGTGTGAATCCTGGGCTTGATCTCAGTACTTCAGAACAAACAAAGTTAGGAGAGTTTGAACATTCATTGTAAGTTAGGCTGAAATGTCTCAGACTTATTCTCAGTAGTGGGCAGGGGGTTCCTAACCCAGGGAAATCTGCTTTTGTCATCTAGTACTTAGGCCAGCTAACCAGTTCAGATCGTAACAACTCCAGTATTACCCACTAAATTATTGTATCAAATCCCTTTCTTTCATTCTCTTTCTTTATTTTGATATAGACACTTTTTCAAGCCTTGATGCCTGGAACAGTAAGTAGACCAGGCCAGTCTTGAGCTCACAGAGATCTGCCTGGCTCTGCCTCCCAAGTGCTGAGATTAAAGGCCTGCACCATGTTCTGGCCTAGATAATTTTTTTTTAAACTTGCAAATTAGAGTACTTTATTTGTAGTGCTAGGGAAGGAACCCAAGGCCCTGTAGATTTGAGGCAATTGTTCTACCTCTGAGGTATATCCCACCTCCAAAGTGAAGTGCTTTTGTAAATACAAACAAAAAAGTCATAAGGTGGCTTTAATAGGCCAGTTAGTTTTTTAAGAAAAATGTATGTGAGTGTTTGCCTGTGTGTAAGTTCGAATATACATGTAGTACTCAAGGAGGCCAGGAAAAGGCATTGGATCCTCGGGAACTGTGAGCCCTCATGTGGGTGCTAAAAATGGAAGCAGGGTTCTTGGCAAGAATAGCCAGTGCTCTTAATACTGAGTCACCTCTCCAGCTCCTACAGCTTTTAGTTATAATACATCTATGATGTAGCAAAATGTGAGGTAATTTGGCATAGTGGTATATTCCTATAAACCCAGCCTGCTAGAGTCGAACTTACAAGTGTGAACCACCACACTGGGCTTCATCATCATCTCCTCCCACCCCCATTACTTATTTATTTATTTATTTATTTTTTATTTATTTAAAGTGTTTTGCCTGCATATATGTGTGCCTGGTGCTTCTGAAACTGGAGTTATGGGTGGTTGTGAACCACCATATGAGTGCTGGGAGCCAAACCCTGATTCTCTGGAAAAGCAACAAGTTCTAAATGCTAAGCCATCATCTCTCTCTCCAGTCCCTCATTCTTATTCTCAACAGGAAATATGTGTAGTGTTTGACTTTTATTGCCAAACCTGGTGGAATAGAAGCTACTAGAACTGCCTCTGTTTCTTTTGTAGCGTGCTCTTCAGGATCCAAATGTCGCTGCTTTCATGGTGGAGCCCATCCAGGGTGAAGCAGGTGTTATTGTTCCAGATCCAGGGTACCTGACGGGAGTTCGAGAACTCTGCACCAGGCACCAGGTGATCCCATTCACTGTGCACTGAGGCCAAGCTTGCCTGTACTTGTTTGAACTTTGCAGATAGGATAAATAATTATCTCACTTTCTTCTAGATGAGTTCCAAGGATTGAGGAACAGTTTAATGTTTAGAACCCTTTGTGGAAGCTAACGTTTCAGTCTCTAGAACACTGATAGGCGAGACACTGCTGTGGGCTGCTGTAGCTGCAGACATCCAGGCTCTTACTCTTGAATCCTTTCCCCCTTTGAGTCCCTCCCAATCCCTGTCTTGTGTTCCTTTGCTCTAAATGTTATGATCCTTCTTTTACCAAAGCTAATAGTATTTTGCTTACTGTTGAGAATTCCAGAAAATATTTGATAATTATACATGAGTTAATTATCTGAATTTGTTCTTAGAGTGTAATTAGGGCCATTAAAGCCCTACAAACTCTTCATGTTTGTGTAAATGCCTTTCTGCCATGCAAAGCAGTGCCACATGGGCCCCTGGGAGGTATTTGCCTGATACAACAAACAGATTTTCACAGAACACCATCGGAATTGTGTGAGCACTGAAAACACAGATTTCCGGGTGTGTCGGAATAGTACTTGGTGGGAGGGTGGAAATGATGGTGGTCTTTGTTTCCCAATGAAGTGAGAATGACAGTTGTCCTGCCTATTGTTTCTCCAGGTCCTGTTTATTGCTGATGAAATACAGACGGGATTGTCCAGAACTGGTAGATGGCTGGCTGTGGATCATGAGAATGTCAGACCTGACATAGTTCTCCTCGGGAAGGCCCTTTCTGGTGGCTTATATCCTGTAAGTTCAACGTTTATTTCTTCTGACCTTGACGGGATACCTACCGTTCAAGTCATTTGATTTGACCACATGTGATAAAGGCTACCTGGAACATTTTAGAGTTCTATTATGTGGTCCACTTGGTTAGTTTTGAGAAAGTGGAGTATGTGTGTGCTTTGGGATGTGCTATGGCATTTTATTTAGACAAAAGCATTTCCCTCAGAAGTTCTTTCTCCCACTTTTCAGAAACTGGCACTACTAATTGTTCAAAATGAATAATGAACCTAAGATGGGAACATTTGTTCTTTTTTTGGGTTTGATTTAGGGTCAGCAGTTGATGTGGATTAAAAGGGCTTTGAAGAGCAGATGTTCCTGCTGAGTAGACTGGATTATCTTCTGGCAGAGAATGCCCAAGTTTGTTTTCTAAGCAGAGCATTTTGGAAAGGACTATACATTATCTCATTGCAAAAGTAACTCTGCTTGGGTTACAGAGTTGGCTAAACAGTTAAGAATACTAGCTGCTCTTTTAGAGGACCTGGGTTCAGTGTCCAGCTCCCACCTGGCAGCTTCCAGCCATCTGTAACTTCAGTTTCAGGGGGATCCAGCACACTGGATCCATGGACACTGCAAACAAGTGAACAAAACACCTCATACACATAAAATAATAATAAAGTTTTTTCTTTTAGTTCTAAAAGTGTATACTATATTGTTTTGTGCCACTGACATTTGTTTACTGTATCTGCAATGTGTTGGTCTGTGTTGGGTTATTACTAAGTTGGAGCAGATGTAAGCTGCTGGTTGATAGAACTTAATATTAGCATTATAGAAATAGTTGTGTCCCTGGTGTGCTGAGACTTTGGAATGACTCAGTGGTTTCTGTCTTTCAGGTGTCTGCTGTGTTGTGTGATGATGAGGTCATGCTGACCATTAAACCAGGAGAACATGGCTCCACATACGGTGGAAATCCACTAGGCTGCCGGATTGCCATTGCAGCTCTTGAGGTGAAAACTGATATGGCTGAATGCTATCTGCTTTTAAAGTAGGGTTGGGATTATTTTTAACTTGAGTCCTGGTATAATAAGTTTAGTAGGATTGCCAAGTGTAGAGAACATGAAGTATGGAGGGAAGGTTTTAAGAGCAAGGTGCTCTCAGAAAGTAAGGTAACTTTTGGTCTTGCCTAATATTGGGGCTGGCCTCCTGAGCTGCTCCAGTTTGTGGTCAGTCACCTGGCAGAACTCCTGTATGCTGACGACCTGCTGTGCCCCTCTGGTTTAGCAAGCAGGACTTGTTTTTTTCTTGCTTGTTATGTTCAAATCAAAGTCTTACTGTGTAGTTTACATTGGCCTGGAATTTACCATGTAGCCCAAGCTAGACAACTTGAAATCTACCTGCCTTACCTGCCTTAGTGCTAGGATTACAGGTGACCACAAAGCTCTTTTTCCTTTATATTTTTTCAAACTTGGATTTGAGGGCTGGTGGTCTTAGGTCAGTGGAAGAGGAGGGCTTTTGGGGTTTGATTCCTTAGTACCACACAGACAAAAAATGGAATCGGGGTGGCGGCACACACCTGTAATCCCAGCACTAGGGAAGCTGAAAGGCAGGGAAATCACAAGTTTTAAGCCAGCCCAGGAAAGTCGTAGATGTAAGGTATGGTAATATGCTAGGGGGAGGGAAAAAGGCAATTTTATTACAGTTTAAAGTTAAATTATACTAAATCCATTGAGATGTTCAGATAATAACAGCATATTTTGTTAAACAAAATTTTTTTTCCTCCTTGCTTTTTGAGTCAGGGTTTTTCTGTGTGGTCTTGGCTGTTCCGGAACTTGCTGTATAGACCAGGCTGGTCTAGAGACCAGGCTGGTCTAGAGTTCAGAGAGATTCACCTGCCTCTGCCTTCCAAGTGCTGGGATTAAAGGCATACTCCACTATCACCTGGCTCACACTAAACAACTTTTTAATTTCTTAACATTTATGTAATCTTTTTTTTTTTTTAAAAAAAAACCAACAGGTTTTAGAAGAAGAGAACCTTGCTGAAAATGCCGACAAGATGGGTGCCATCTTAAGGAAGGAGCTAATGAAGCTTCCCTCTGATGTTGTAACTGCTGTAAGAGGGAAAGGATTGTTAAATGCCATCGTCATCAGAGAAACCAAAGGTAACGTCCACAGCACAGTCTTTTCAAAGACATAGTGGGTAGGGCAGTCCTCCCTAACAGTGGACTAGACTGGCCATCAAGCCATTTAGATGAAGTATGACCTGATTGGATTAATGTTTCCTAAATATACTTCTTTCCAACAGGAAGGCATGTTTAATTCAGTTGACCAATTGTTGCTTGCAGACATTTCTTTTCCTGCCTGTTAGGCAGGCAGCACTTGGCACCCCTGGTTTGTTTCTGTTAATCTTTTCCCCTCAGTTAAATGCTTTGTACACCCAGCAGAGCCTGTAGAAGCAGCAGTAGGCATATAGGAATGACTTTGATGTTGATAATACACGATGGATGTCTGAGGTTTCATTGTGTGCTTATATCAGTAATCGCCCTCCAGGGTGCCCTGCTGGGTTTTCTTGGGCTAACCCTTCCTTTTAAAGCAGTGGTTACAGCAGAGGGGCTTTTGTGAAAGGAATGGAGCCTGGTCCTACCTAAGAGTATTTGATAGGATGGGCTGGGGTGAGGTGGACTCAGGCAGTTCTAGATATAGTTCTGCCTGCAGCCAGGTTGAGAAACACTGCTGGTAAATGATGCTTGGTTCTGATTGGTCAGGAGGTATGTCATATCAGTAGTGTGTAGTGTTCTAGGATTTGGGGATTGCTTATTCCGTTATTTCATATATGTCTCCTACCCAAGTTCTTTCACATTGGCTCCTTATGATTGTATGTTAGATATCCCTAACCTGAGAAGTTAAAATGATCCCAAACCTGAAAAGTTTTGACTACACCATCACACCAGAGGAGGAAAATCCCATACTTGACCCCAGGGGACAGGCCATAATCAAAATGCAGGTACACTAAGAATCTTATATGAAATTACCTTTAGGCCATGTGAGTATGAAATGAGTTTCATATTTACATGGGCTCCTTTTTCAAGATATGTCCTCTTCTTCTGTGAATGCCAACATTCTTGAATCTGGAAGGAGCCCTCCGGCCCCGAGCACTGCAGACAAGGGGTGCTCTGCCTGTAACAGTCTAAACATATCATGCAAACCTAGTTATGTGCTTGTCAAAAAGTCAGTAATGCAGTCTTTTGAGCAAAGCAGTGACTTAGAGATTCTTTTCCTGAGCAGACACTGTGGACACACTCTGAGGCTGTGCTGCCTTTGCCTATGACAAGGGTATTCATACATTAATCTCTGTATGCATTGTGACCATTTTTCTGTAGATTGTGATGCTTGGAGGGTGTGTCTGCGACTTCGAGATAATGGGCTCCTGGCCAAGCCAACCCATGGTGATATCATCAGGTTAGCCCCTCCACTTGTGATCAAGGAGGATGAGATCCGAGAGTCGGTGGAGATCATTAACAAGACCATCTTGTCCTTCTGAGAATAGGGACTGCTCACCAAGGCCAGATCCCACTTGTCTGTTTCTTAAAAGACATTTTTTTTTGGATATATATTTTTTTTCAGTTGATGCATAGTAGAGTGACATTTAGGAACCTGCAGCTGGCTGTTTGACAAGAATGAGAATGTTAAGTTTTGACTGTGTGGAACTTCCTGCGGTGAAGCATTTCTGTCTGTACACAGCTGCAGTCAAATCCAGTCCTCCAGTCATTTATATACATTTTTATAATTTCCTTGATGGTGTGAATGTTTTGTATTTGAAAGTTATTTCTGAGAGACTGTGTGAGAGACTTGCTTAACCTCATGCAGTTGAATCTGTCAATGAATGTTAAGATGATTGAAGGTTAAGCATATGTAAAATACTAGTTTCAAGTAAACTTTGAATTGGCCAACACAAGAATGTCTTGTATAGATTCTGGTAATTCATTCCTAAATTACACTTTGGTGCTTGATTGCAATTTCTAAAACATTTATTTTCAGTATTTCTTTGAATAAAGCTTAATTTTTCTTTTTTACCCCAACAGAGTATTTTGTAGTTCCATATTGGTAATAATCAGTGTATTTCACCCTTTATGACTGGCTTTTCATCATTGCTTTTTGAGACTTTTGGATGTGCTTCAGGCTTTTTATTCTAAATAAATGATTCCTATCTGTATAATGTGAGTTTTGTTTTATTTGTTTTTTCTTTAAATTTATTTCATTTTTCTCTAGTGTATTTTGTTGGAATAACTTTCTACAAGATGCTTGCTGTTCAAAGGGGATGGACTTTCTGACCACTTCTTAGGCAAACTGGTGCTCTCTGTTCCTGAGGAGGTCACTATATTGATGCTGAGTTTAGTGTGGACGCTTGATCATCACAGAGCGCTACAGCCCAGAACCAACTCAAGTGATCCTCCTGTCTCTGTCTCCTGTATCTGCCTCCCTCCAGATAACTGGGACTGCAGGCATGTGCCACCTTGCCCTGCAAAGGGGATGATCTTTTAAGAGATGGCTTGGCAGTTAAGAGAGCCTGCTCCTCAGCCAGAGGACCCAAGTTTGGTTCCCAGCACCTGCACTGGGTGGCTTACAACCCTGTTTCTCCAATTCTAGGGAATCTGATGCCTTTCTGCACCTGCATACATGACACATATACACATTTTTTTTTTTAAAAAAGCTAAATTTAATAGTGTGTATGTGTGTACCTGAGATTCTACATTTCCTCCAGGCTCTCACTAAGATGAAGACATTGCCTTAGGATCCCAGATAATGCGTCAGAGTTTCTTTAGAAGATATCTGAAGACTGGGTGGGCTTGGCAAATGAAGCTCCTGGCCAAATTCCTTGGAAGGCCACCATAGTCTTCAGATAGACGAGAGAAAAGGCATGGTTATGCCAGAAGACTTTTAGTGTAAGAGGTTCAGGAAGATGGAAAGCTTTGAATTCCAGGCAAACAGGGCCTTTGGTCTCATGACCCCTGAGATTGCTCAAAGAAGGAACCAGGAAAAGGCATCTTTTATCACCATAGAAAATCTGCCAGGTTGAGTCCTGAGAAATCAGTCATTCAGCATACTTTACTACTGTTCCATCCACATGCACAGGGCAGCCAGCTGCTGTGGTGGGCCAGATGTTAGGTAATCTTAGGGAAGGGAGAAGCATAGTGATTTGATCCATCAAGACTGTTATATCTAGAGCCTAATGTTTCTCATGAGATGGAGTGGGACTTGCCTTGTGAGAGGGTGATGAATAAAGGATGATATTGGTAAAGCCCCAGGCATGCCCAACTAAATACTAATTGCTCTATAGGAGGAAAACAATTTATTTTGAGACACAGTAACTATGATCTAAGATACCCTGAAAAACATGCTATTATGGAAGAGGTCACACACACTTATATTGTCTGAATAGTCATAAACATGCTTACAAGATACAGAGATGGTCAGAGGCAGGTGAATCTCTGAGGTCTACAGAGCAAGTTTTGGGACAGGCTCCAAACCAAAGCTATGCAGAGAAATTTTGTCTTGAAAAACCAGCACACACACACACACAC
Source organism: Sigmodon hispidus (assembly GCA_004025045.1). Taxonomy (NCBI): domain Eukaryota; kingdom Metazoa; phylum Chordata; class Mammalia; order Rodentia; family Cricetidae; genus Sigmodon; species Sigmodon hispidus. The sequence goes on along the minus strand of PVIH01007497.1, from coordinate 71,462 downwards.
ACACACACACACCACACATATGTAGAGAGCTCATCAGGTAGGGTGCTTGGAATGATAGTCCTAGCTTTAGTTGAGATGAGAGGCCTTGTCAGGCTTAGCAGTCCATTCTGTAAATTGCACCAAGTTGTCACGAGGATGTTAAGTAGATGCACTGGACCTAGAGGGCTACTGCAGAGACCAATGGCAGTTTCACCTTTGTCTACAACTTCCAAATCTCATTATCACAGCAGCCAAGATCAGTCAGTGGCTCTTTAGAGATATCTCAGAATGCACTTCCTTTGTCCAGCACCGTAGGTAGGGAGCTTGTTAGATTTCCTGTTCTGTAATGACAGGAATTGATAAGAAATTCAAATAATGGAAAGATAACTCAGATAAGGGAGGGATGGGGAGGGGCAAGAGGGGGCTGTCCAGGCCTGATGATCAGGACAGCAGACCAGTCTTGGTCCTGTGATCTCTGCTGAAAAAATTTGGAAGAGACAAATTTAGTGTAGGAGATAGTTTAATACAGAGTGAAGAAGTTTTTTGTTTGTTGTGGATTTTTTTTAAAAAAACATTTCCCCTTTTCCATCAGAAATGACCTTTTTTCTCTTTTTATTTCTTCCCTTTTTTCTACCAGTGTTCTGCCTGCGAAGCCAGAAGAGGGCACAATATTTCATTATAGATGGTTGTGAGCTACCACCAGAATTGAACTCAGGACCTCTTGAAGATCAGGCAGTGCTCTTAACTTCTGAGCCATCTTTCCAGCCCTAGAGTAAAGTTTTAAGGAGTGAGTGGGCAATGTGCAGAACATTGTACTAACCTACATTTTAAAAAAATTTATTGATTGACTAAAAGCAATTTCATGTAGCCCAGGCTGGCCTTAAACTTTCGATTTACCCCAAAATGATCTTGAACATCTGATCCTTCTGCCTTTACTTCCTGAGTGCATTCTGGGAATCAAAGCCCCAACCTTTGTTCATGTTAAGTAAACACTACTGGACTGAGCTCCCCAACTACATTTTAGGTGCTATGTCTAAAGTCTTTAGGACAGATAGCTGTCCTCAGGGGGCATTTTCTGTCTAGGTGATTGGCAGGAACATTTGGATTGCTGCTCAGGAAAGGATAGTGGTATGTACTGTTCTTTACCACTAATAAAAATATTATGATCTTTTCGGTAGTTCAGAATGTTATGACTTCACATGGCCAGATATGACTCAGATCTTTTGAGCACTAATCAGACAAGAATCAAGCAGTTCTGCTTTATAGCTTTACAGGCTGTTGACAAAGGACAGAGGGTCGGTCCATCCTCAATAACCCTTAAGCCTGCTAACATCTAGCTTGTTAGGGGTGTTCCTTAGAACCCCATTACCTCTTTACTCCCTCACTGAAGACTACCTACCTATCTATAGTAGTTGCTTGTCTGCAGTTGTGGTAAAATGTAACCAAGAGTACCTTATGGAAGAAAGTTTATTTTGGTTTACAGTTCCAGAGAGATAAGAGTCATCATGGCAGGGAGCAGAGAGCAGAGAGAGCACATCTTTTGTTTTTTTGTTTTGTTTTTTGAGACAGGGGTGGCTGTCCTGGAGCTCACTGTGTAAACCAGGCTGATCTTGAACACAGAGATCAGCCTGCCTGTGCCTCCCAAGTGCTGAGATTAAAGGCATTTGTTACCACTGCCTACTGAGAGAGCACATCTTTAACTGCAAGCATGGCGCAGAGCATGAACTGAAATGACATACTCCAATGACATGCTTTCTTCAGCAAGGCCACACCTCCCCATAACCTCTCCAAACAGTGCCGCCAACTGAAGACCTAGTGTTCAAATGCCCGAATGTCATTTCTTATTTAAGTAGAAAAGAAATATCTATGTAGAAGGTGGTGGTGTCCACTTACCACATTTTCTTTTTTTGTCACTGAGGACTTATGCTTTGGAGGAGTGAGTGTCACCTCCCAGAGCACCTCACCAAAAGCAGTCACTTCTCACAACAAAACAGGTTGTATGAGGACCTCTGATTACCTAGAATAATGCACCAGATGAAGCCAGCATTGTGTGTCAAGGGCCAAGAGGTTGGAGTTCCTGTCTGAAGTACATGTCCACACATTTGGGATGCTCCATGTGGACCCAGATCTGTGTTTCTCAATACTGGCCGTACATTAGTCACTGGGCTTCTTGCCCCACCTGTCTGTTATGCTGCAATCCCTAGGACTGAGGCTTTGCTATCAGAATAGTATATGTTCCCAGAGGATTATAAAAGCCCTTTGGAGGTAGGTGTTTAAGTATAACATTCAAGGTATCATCCATTCAGCTACACCAGGTTCTGAGCTTCCATTAAGAAGTCACTGGTGAATGAGGCTCACAGACCCTGACCTTATGGAACTTTTTAGTAGATAGGCATATTTATTGAACAAAATGTTATTGAGTTCTGCTTGGCTGGCCCTGAGGATTGGCAGTGGTTCAAAGAAATGGCATTCATCAAGCAGTCTACACCAGGCACCATTCCAAATATGCCAATTCTTGTCATAGGTGCAGTTACCTCCAATTGCAGATGGGGGTACCAAGGCTTAAGAAAGCATATTTGTCTTACTCACCGAAATAGGGAGCAATAATGTCCAAGCTGGGCAGGACGAGGCTCTGGGTAGGAGAAGGAGGTTCTAGGTGTCTCTGAGGCTGGAGCTAGAGGTTGGTGGTACTACTTTGTCTCTGGAGCATGCCTGAGATGCCCTTTGAGTATGTAAGAGCATTTCAATTCATTTCTAATTTGGGGGAGAGATTCTTTAAATGCCAGTGGGAGCCATTGTGATGAATAATAAATACACAGTAGAAGCTTATTTCTGTTAGGAAAAATTCAAATTTATGCTGAAACTTACTTCCTCCATGGCTTCATGCTCCATGCATGCATTAGCTTAGTTTAGAGTTTTATTAGCTTCCCACTCCAGTTTTTACTTTTACTAACTCCCAAATGAGACTTGCCCCTTTGCACCTGCCCATTCTTTTAATTGTTCATGAAACATCTGACCTAATATGGTCTTTATAATTTGCATCATAGTAGGTAAGGATAAGACCTGGGTGAAAAGCAACATAAGGGCAGAGGGTTTCCTGGAGGAAACCAGGAAATGTTAAGAGAGCAAATGTATGAAAGAGGTTAGAGGTGTGTGTGTGTGTGTGTGTGTGTGTGTGTGTGTGTGTGTGTGTGTATGTGTGTGTGTAGGAATTCCCAGGGCTCTGGTTCTGTCCCAGCCTTGCATCTTTTTTTTTTTTCTTTTCTGCAGAGGAAGGGGAGAGGGAAAAATGGGAACTTTTTTGTGGAATTGTGTATGATTGTGAAGGTAATGGAGGGCCCTGAGATGGAAATTAGCTTGTCAAAAGATCTACTTAGGAATGTAAAATGCCTAGGGACAGATATCCTACAATGGAAGTCTGTCTAGCTGTCATGTTTTCCCGGCTGTCTTTCATGAAAGGAACTATGAGATTTCTGGGTGGGGATGCAGGCACCTTTTAATAGTCTGTTCCTGATGAAGATAAGGAGGTTTCAGCTTCCTTATTCTTGGGTGGACACCAGCTATCACTGGATTTTAAGAAAAGTTATTTTTATTTTACGTATATGTGTGTATATTTGAATGTTTGTTTGTGTACCACATGCATGCAGGTGCCTCAAAAGTCAAGAAGAGGGTGTTGGATCTCCCTAGGATCAACAGGAGGTTGTGAATTGCCCCATGTCGGTGTTGGGAGCTGAACCCAGGTTCTTTGCAGAGCAGCAAGTGCTTTTACTTTTAGCATGCCCTAAACACTCTATTCTCAGGGTATCATTGCCTGAACACTAAGAGCTGAATGTGGCTTAAAGCAGATCAGAATAATCACAGCTCAGGTTGTCTTATAAAGCCGCAATGTCAGATCTGGGAAGCTGCTGACCTTGGTAGGATTCACCATGGTAGGATTCCCTAGCAAGTGGGCTTGCCTTCCTAAGATTGTGGTCAAGGGTGCCAGTGTGCCAGCCCCTAATCTGGATTGACTTAATCACTAATTTATAATCTCTGTAGTCTAAGACTCATACCTATTAACACAACAGAACTAACTTCAAGATGTGTATGCAAACAATGTACAAACTCCCAAGTTTTCCTTCGAGAAACCTGGGTCAGGAAGCTGCCAGAGGGGCTGCACCTGCCTCAGGTATGTTCTCTTGGTGTGTACAGGCTCAGACAGAACTCAGGAGCTTGTCGGCATCCAAGCTGTGGTAGGTGCCTGGCCAGTTGTCCTGATGACTATGAGGGATGAAGGGCGGCTTCAGGTTTGCTTTGAGCTGAGTTGACCTCAGGCCAGTCCATGCTTGCCTATGCTTTATGAAAAGCGGGAGGGAGGCAGATTAGGCCCACTTTCCCCAATTCCCATTGGCTGGTATTTCTTTTCCTTTTTTCTCTTGAGACAAGGTTTCTCTGTGAAACCCTGGCTATCCTGGAACAGCTCTGTAGATCAGGCTGGCCTCGAACTCAGAGATTTGCCTGCCTCTGCCTCCCAAGTGCTGGGATTAAAGGCATGCACCACCACCACAAGGCCTGCCTGGTTAGTATTTCTTGAAGTCTGAGGGTCTCTGGTAGTAGAGTCTACTGCTCTGTAAGTCTGAGCTCCTAGCCAGTGAGTATCAGGATCAGCTGGTCCCGACGGAACCTACAAGGGATTCAGTCTGGGAGCTTGGTAGGTTTCTTGGAGGAGCCTTCTAAAAAACACCCACCACCTTCAGTGACGTTCCCACTTCCTATCTTGGGTTTTAAGGTGTTAGTTTCCTTTAAAGTCAGTTTTCCGGGAAAAGATGGTCCATTTCTGTGGAGGGAGCTCCGGTTTCTGGGGAGCAGATAGGATGTGGATTCAATCTTGAGTCTTGATTGAGTCAGACAATACTATACACTCTAGCGAAAGGCGAGGAGCGTCAGGACCATTAGGGGGCGCTGCCAGCAAAGCATTGCTTAGGGCTCAGCCGCGCCGCGCGTGCGCACTGGGCTAGAAGCGGGCACTGAGATTAAGGGGTGGGGCCGGGAGCCAAAGGGTGCAGGGAGTGGGGACCGGACCTTTTAGGGGCGGAGCAGGCTGTCTCCTTCCTGTGCAGGCCGTTTTGCTGTGCATTGACTAAGCATCTTCTCTTCTTCAGACTTGGGTACTTTTATGAAAGTTACTTATTAGTGTGCAGACTGAATGCACTCTTTGTAGACAATCAAGAAAATGAGGAAACATTTCTTTTTGTTGCGCCGTGGGCCGTTCGGGTCTGGGTTCTCCTCTCTCTCGCCTGCATATGCTCTGCGGCTGTGGTCTTGGCTGGTTAAGAAGTGTGAATCATGAATCATCTTCTTATCACCCGGTGTACCTAATCGGTGCCCGTCTTTTTGCAAGTGCAGAAGAGCTGGTACTCCAGCCAGGAGAACTGCTCAGGAGTGACCATAATTTGTGCATTCGCTGGAAGGTGACAGAGGGCGCTCTAACCCTATGGAAAGGGCCTGTAGCAAGGCTGGGCCTGAAGCAAGGCTGGGGCTGATAGTGGCGAGTGGTACAGTGTCCATTGGGTGCAGTCTCTACCACCTGGCTATGTCCTGCCTTTGTATGTGGCTCTGCTAACAACTGTCCATCTACCTGGACGGCAGGGCTGGGATGCCCTGGGTATGTGAGTGCTCAGGGGAAGAGAATTGCCTTTTTCTCATCCTCCCTGGGGTCATGGCTGAAGCCTCTGCAACAAAACAGATTAACAAAGTGAAAAGCACACACATTTGTCTAACATAAATTTTATGAGGCCCAGGAGCCTTCAGAGGAAATGAAGAGCGGAAGCAATGGTAAACCTGTGTATTTTTAGGCTGTGGTTTTTACCCCGGGGAAACTAAGTGGAGAGTGATAGACATGTATAATCTAATGCTGATTAACTGGGGACCTTAAGGAGGTCTGCTTGTCCAGATTCTTTGATGTCCCCAATGTCATCATCAAGGACTTCTCTCCTGATTGAGAGCACACCCCTTGCAAGAAGCCCCCAAAGCCTCCAGCACTTGGTGAAGAGTCCTGAAGGGAGTCCAGAGCAGGGATTTTCATTCTAGGCAGGTGCAGGATGCTGCCCCGCCTCCAGCAAGTAGAGAATTGCTTCTGAGGAAGAAGTCTGCTCATCAGCTTTGGCAAGCCTTAATCTCTTTCTTTTGGAAAAAGGGGTGGGCATTCCCAGGGAAGTCTGGCTCACCTGCTGGAGCCTTGGGTTCTAATCTCAGGTGCCCTGCTCAGGGCTGGTCTGTGTCCCCACTCCCCTTTCTGGTGAGGGTTGAGTGATTGTATATCTTACTTCTCAATGAAGGCCAGGTCAAGTCATTCCCGCACCTTCCCCAAAGCCAGCCTGGAGGAAGAACCAGGCCCTGCAGGGCAGACTGTGCTGACAGAGGAGTTGAGGCCTGATCTCCATGGAGCTGATACTCAGTCAGCATCTGTGCTGTGGAATTCAGCCCCTTTGCCCCAGGCTCATGACATAGGGCCCCTGTCTCCAGCCCAAGAGTGACTCTGCCTCGTTTGGTGAGTGAGGCTGAGTGGCCAGGCTACACCATGTTTCCATCATTCTCATCTGTCTGAATCCTGGTTTCCCATCAAGTTGGGAGCGTAACCCAAGAAATTCCCTCTTTGGGATAGTCATGATTCTATCTCAGGTGGGGAGAGGTCCTGCCTCCCTATGTTGGCCCCAGTGGGTATATAAAAGGCAGAGTAGGTTCCCATTTCAGAAGGGAGAAGGCCCTGGATCATTGGGGAACAGCTGAGCTGTACCTGACCCTATATGCCAGCAGCAGAGCTCTCCTCAGTTTGTCCAGTCCTGGCTGTATACCCACACACCCTAAAAACAGCCATTCTCGGACTGGAGAGATGGCTCAGTGGTTTAGAGCACTGACTGTTCTTCCAGAGGACCTGAGTTCGATTCCCAGCATCCACATGGCAGCTAACAACTGTCTGTAATTCCAAGATCTGACACCCTCACACAGTTATACATACAGGCAAAACACCAATTCACATAAAAAATTAAACAACAACAATAACAAAGCAGCCATCCTGACAGACCTACTTTGTGGCTAGAGCCCCAACCTGGGACTCCACCCCACAGCTTTGCCTGTGCTTTGAAGGTGGCACCCAGAGTAAATAGCTGAGGACTCAGTCTGGCCTGGCTGGGCTGCCAGAGGGCTACAAAGAGATACTGTGAGGGAGGCTCGGAGCAGAAGGGCCCATTCACTGCTCCCAGGATGGGACTGGCTTGACAATTAGTGGGGGAGGATCCCTGTGGTGTGAGGGAGAGCTGTGGAAAGGAACAGGAGGGGATGCCTGCTGCTTCTAACAAACTGCAACTGGAAGTCTATGACTCTGTAGAGCAGTCACTCTGGAAACTATGTGGGGAGGGGACCCCTTAAGATTGCAGATGAATCAGCCCAATCTGGACTCCCCGAGGGTACAACAGAGCCCAGCCTTTGGGGAGCAGGTGACTTACATATACCAACCCTCTTTGGGTGCTCTACAGGTCAGCGGGCTTTCCCACTTGCTCTTCAGCATCCTGCTGCCTGGGTTGGGAGTCCCAGCATTTCTTTCCTGTGTTCACTGTGCTGTGTGTGTCAGTATGCTCTTCCCTTCCCAGTGCCCTGTGGTGACAAATGTTTTGAAGCCTCAGTGGCTCTTCACCATCACTATTACTTTGCCCACCTGCACAGGCTACCCAAGGTTAACTACCTTGGCAAAATTCACACCATGATGGACTGGGTCTTTGGCCACAGTTCTTCCTCTTGGAGGTGGGTGGACCTCTACATAGGGCAAAGTGAGAAACTTTTGTGCCCGTGTGACAACCTTTTGCCGCCACCCATGTGGCCTCCCTTCTCTGGGGTACAGCTGGCTGTGGGTGGGAAGAGATGGAGAGTCCCATCTCCTGCGGATGCACAGCAGCATGAAGACAGGCTCTGTGAGGGTTTGCTGGGAAAGGGACATACTTTATGCTGGGATGCACAGGCATTGCATATAACCAGGTGATCCCATGTGGCAGTGAAGAGTCATTTCTACACTCAGCATTAGCTTCTCTGTTTAAAAATGGTCTGGATAGGGTGATGATGTTGGGGGAGGGAAGGGAAACTGTGGTTGGTATGTAAAATTAAAAAAAAAAACTTTTGAATTAAAAAAAATTAAAAAAGTGATCTGGATGTATTGCAGCTGCTGGTCTCTTGAGAAGTCACTGGACTTTGTACCACCTGTACTCTGCCTAGCACAGAGGCTGGTCCTCAGCAGTATTTGTCTAGGCTTCTTTGGTAAAAGGCTAGGGAAAACCCTGACTGTAAGCGACCAGCTGCCTGCTGCTGAAGCTTGGGTCCCAGGTTTACTTCTCAGGCCTATAAGGACAGAATGGGGGTGGTTGGAGAAGCTAGGCAAGAAGGGTTTCTTCTCTGGACAAGTAGTCCTGGGCCACTTCCTCCAAAGCATTTGGATCTGCAGTCCTGGTGTTCTGGGCATTAGATGTGTAACGATTCATGCCCGGAGTCTACTGTTGGAGTAGCTACCTTGTTATTGCTCTCACAATGAATGGAGTCAGCCTTTCCCAACGTGCACTGCAGGACACCAGCTTTGGGAGGAACAGGCCTCATTCTGCCATATGGCTGATTGGAATCAAGCAGGGTGTGATTTGAGGAGATAGGACCTACATAGTTGCCCCATCCACACCATGTTTTTCCATGGGAATTATTTGAGGAGTAGATGGAGGTGAGTAGGTTCCCACTGTCCCTCTTCATGGGCTCATAAGAATGAATGGAAGAGGTTGGCTCCATAAACAGATTGTTCTCTAAGGAATTTACAACTGGGATGGAAATGTAAGTTGTTCACAGAATGGCCCTTGGGATCCAACCCTTGGAGGTCTGGTAATGTTCTTCTGTCCTGCTCAAGTGGGGAGAAAAGCCTTAGCTGTTAGGCTGAACAGAACCTAGGAGGGCTACCCAGTGTTCTACAATCTGGGTCCATGCAGTTGGATGCCTCAAACTGTCCCAGTCTGGAGCTGAAGGCCAGGAGGATCTCTGGAGAGATGCTGGTCTTTAGTCTGTGCTAGAAGGCTGAAGAAGCTGGTGTCTGACATGAAGGACAGAGCAGCAGGCACAGGGTACCACTGCTCTTCCCTTTGCTTTGACTTCTTTCTGTTGGCGCTGCCGTGGGGGGAGGTACCACCAGTCTCGTGAGGGCCTTCTCCCACGGTTAGTCCTTCTTGAGGACTCAACATAGACCCAACCAGAGGTGTGTCACTGATTCGATTCCAGATCCAATCAAGTTGGCAGTCAAGATTAATCACCACACCAAGCTCCAAGGATGAGATCTGGGAAAGGAGAATCCGTGAGACCTTGAGTTGTGCCTTTTCTAGCTCAGGATCTTAAGGAGTCTGGTTGGACTGGGCTGGCTGGCTGCCTGCCTTAGGATCATGGCCTCTATCCACCAGCTCTCCAGCTATTTCCAAATCAGGATGGCAATGGTTCAGACAAATCTGCCCTGTGGTGAGGATACCAGGTGAGAGTTATCAGGGGCCTCAGCTATTATTTATTTAGAAAAACAATTGAATGATAAAGTTCCTTACATCTGAGTGTCATTGAATAAATCTACATTTGTTTCACAAATAAAAATAGGGTTTCATGTATCCTCAGCTGGCCTTGAATTTGATGTGTAGCTGAAGATGATCTTGAACTTCTAAACCTCCTACCTCCACCTCCCGAGGTCAGGGATTGTAGTGACCACACTTTGTTTATAAGGTACTGGGGATTCAGCCCAGGATTTTGTGCATGTAAAGTAAAGCTCACCCTGCTAGTTGAGCTTCTACACCAGACCCTGGTAGCTCTTTTGTATGTTCTGTGGAGTGGACCTGTGGGCCTGAGTGGGCTGTTGTGGTCAGTGCTGTACAGGACTTTATTACATATGGTTTATAAAAGCCAAAGTTAAAATAAAGAACTGAGGTCCTGATCAGCATGAATTACTCTTCTGCTTTTCTATAGGGTCTAGTGATCTTCAGTCTGTGGGACACACCAGGGGCCTGTGGGTGCTCGTCCTGCATTCACATGGCCCTCAGGGTAGAGCTACTGTGAAGTGATTTCCCAGTACTCGTGGGTGCAGAGTAGGTTTACAAACCCTTGGAGCAAAGCTTTGATGATCAGGCAGGTTTGGTCTGTGAGTGGATGAAGACAAGTCCCCATCCACTGCATTGAGTAATTCATCATTTTACTAAGGAACAATTGCCGATCAATTTGTTTTCCTGGAGCAGAGTCAGAACACGTAGTTGTGGGTATGTGTTTGATGCTGGCGCTCACCAGCTGTAGGAGCTCAGAGTCCTCCAGCTTTTTGGATTTCCTAGTGTTGCAGGGCAGGATGTGTTGACTAGATCCTGCAGAGAGCACCCTTGGGGCTGATTTGGTCTGGCATGGGAGCTATGCTTTGCTATAGTTTGCCCTCAGAAACATGCACTGGAAACTTGGCCCCCAGTGTGGTAGTGGTAATGAGTGGGGCCCAGTGGGTGGTGGTTAGGTCACTGGGAGGGGTTGATATGGTCCTTGTGATGCCATGACTAGTCCTCCAGAGAGCTGGTGTGCTGTTATAAAATGGGTGAGTCTGTCCAGCTGGGTTCTCTTTTGCACATGATCCTGTGATTGCTGTATCCAGAGACTCTCACCAGAGTTTAAACAGATGAGGTCACCTGATTCACTCAGCTTCCAAAAGTGTGAACTGCATAAACCACTTTTCTTTGTAAGATGTCTAGCCTTAGCTATTTTGACGTAGCCATAGAAACAAAGAATTATGAGGCTGGAGAGATGGTTCAGCAGTTAAGAGCACTGGCTGCTCTTCTAGAAGACCTGGGTTTGGTTCTTAGCACCCACAGGGTGGCTCATAACCATTCATAACTCCAGTTGCAGGGAACCAGACACCCTCTTCTGGTCTCCACAGGGACTCCATGCACATGGTGTACTTTCATATATGCAGACAAAGCACCCAGACTTATTAAAATAAATCTTTAAAAATCTTAAAAAATAAAAAGGAGGGCACGGAGGCACATGCTTTTAATCCCAGCACTTGAGAGGCAAAGGCAGGCAGATTTCTATGAGTGAAAGGCCAGCCTGGTCTACAGAGCGAGTTCTAAGACAGCCTGGGCCACATGAGAAACCCTGTCCCAAAACACCAAAAAGAAAGAAGAAGAAGGAGGAGGAGGAGGAGAAGAAAAGAAAAAAGAGTCATATCTTCTAAGAGGTGTCATCCATGGAAAAGTGTGGGCAGGGTATAGGCTTTGATGTCTGTGCAGGGCTGTGGCTGGGTGGTCTGGGTTGCACCTATCCTCCACACCCCACCGTGGCCTTCACTAGGTCCTTTCCAGTCTGTATTGATCAGGACCTATCCTCCTTCGAATACCTATATCAATTAAATAGGATCCTTCCCAGGAAGTGCTTTGATTTCCTTCCTCTGCTCTGACAGGAAGCATTATTGATGGCCCTGCCTCCTTTGATAGTGCTGGCAAAAGCCATTCCATCTCCAGTGAGCGGGACACCTCTTGTTTGCAGTGATTTATTGCACTTCCAACATGAAGAACTGCATATTTATTCAAGCACCGAAGTTTGCTCTCCCAAAATACAGGTGTGAAGAAAAAACAAGAGAGCGAATGTGTGGAAGGTCTTCCTGGAGGGTGAGGGAGGCGAGCTTCCTCAATTGTCTTTGCATGTCTGCCCCCGCTCATCTAGGCATCTTGAATTAATTTATAGACAACTGTCAAGAAAACTGGAGGTGGGTTAATTTTAGAAACTGACAAGCAATTTGAAATTCAACTGGCATTTACAGGGTGCTGACTGAGCTAGAACTATGCCGGGGGCCAGAGGGTAAAAGTGAAGAAAAGACAGATGTTTTCTCGGTGTCATGGAGAGAGACGAACTCAGGGAGACTCAGAGGTAGAGCTGAAAGGAGCGGGCAGAGCCGAGGACAAGCACAGTGGCACCAGAGGTACCTTTTAAGTAGTGGCTTGTAGCAGGCTTAGGAGTATGAGTAGCTAAGGAAGGGGCCGGGGACATGGTGTGAGTGGAGACCCGCTTCTTTCTGTTCATCAGCAGAGTGGGTAGAGCAGTTTGAGGAACAGCAGGGGAATTGGGGACGCTGCCCCTGCCCTGACCACGCTCTCATGTAGAGGTGCGATGAGATACCACCCAGCCTTTTACTGTGGTGCCTCTGAGCTGCTGCCTGGCTGGAAATTAAAAAAAAAAAAAAATCACAGGCAATGAATGGTTAACTTCGCACACATGTGGAGTAGAGGACTTGATTTCTTTTCTGCACTCGCCAAATCGATTTGAATCTATACATCAACTATTCATCAGAGGGACCAAATCACCAGTCTTTGTAGGAACTAGATGTTTTTCAGCTGGTAGAGTCAGGCACCTGTCCTGAGATAAGGAAGCTGGTCTGGTCACTCAAACTGAAACTCCTTACCTGCTGTTCACGCCACATTCCAGAGCAAGTTGCAAGTTGAGCCTCCAAAGTCCGTGGCTTACGACTGGACAGTTTGGGAGAGTGTTGGATCTAGCCTGGGCTTCTCCCATTGCCCATAGGCAGACCATGCCTCTGTATGGCTTTCCTAGTCAGTCTTTTTCCTTTGAAAGTCTGCCTGCTGAGGAAGGCCTCTCCATATCCTGGAAAAAGCTGGGCTGGGGACTGTGCACACAGTACCTGTGAGTCTTAGTGCCCAGTGCTTCCCTTGCAGTTCTGGGCAATTTGTCCTGGATAAAGCATGCTTGCTGCCAACTCCCCACCCTGAGATCTGCTGACAGTCAGCGTTCTACAGGACAGAGATTGATGACTGCACCTTTGGGGAGTTTTGTGCCCCAGAAAGGCCCAGAGAAAAGGCTTTCTTGCTTGGCTATTGGGTGATGGGCCTTAGCTTGGCCAGGGCTTTCTCTGCTCCTGCCTCCCTCCTCAAAGTAGAGCTGCTGTAAATTCACAAGGGAATGAATGGGAAGCCAGACTGGATTGTAAATATTTTCATCCTAATCACAAAGTAATATATATTCATTGAAAAACATTAAAATAGAGGAAAATGGGTAGCCAGAAAAACCAGTTTTCAAGAGAGAATTCTTGATGACATCCACACATTCCTCTGAGCTGTTTGTCTCTACCCTCTTTTATCTGCTTCTGAAACTGGGCCTGTTGGCTTCACAGGGCTGTGGCCAAAGGCAGCATGTCTCCAGTGTGTACCTGCAATCGTGTGCTCCCCGGAAGTGGCTTAGAAGGCCAGGACCTTCGGGAGAAGGGTAGGTACCTGGATCCTGGCTGCTCAGGGTTTCAATTTCAGAACTGCTGAAGAGATCTAAGGTGACCTAGACTGGTTCTAGGATTGGAGTAGGGCAGTACTATCTTCAAAATTGGGGGAAAGGAACTGACAGATGAATAAAGACAACTGCTGACACACACGCACAGGATTAAAAATGGAGAGAAAGAAGCCTGTCCTGCCATGGGTTGACTGTCCATGGGCTCAAGTTGCCCTAGTACCAGCTGGTGCTGGAACTGCAGGTGGTCTGAGGCCTCCCAGAGTGAAGGAGTCTATGAGCCATGGATACATCTTGCAGAATCCTCTTCCTCCTTAGTTCCAGAGCGGCATGGGCTAAGATGTTTTAGGTGAGATTCTGAAGGCAGAGTGCATATGGTGACAAAGTTCTTTTCTATGTGGGAGGATGCGAAGGACCCACAGCTCTGTGGCAGCCTGTACACAAGGCCACTCACCTGTAGCTGTACCCATCTGGCAACAGCTCAACACTGTCCATAAAAATATGACAAGATAGTGTCTGTGCCCTCAGGAATTTATCCTTCTGTGAGGCCATTTTCTCCTACTCTTGTAAACTGGCCTATCACTCAGAGAAGGAGCGTGAGGGGAGGTGTGTACCTTGTCTTTTTATACCCACTCCTCTCCATGTCCTTAACCTCAAGTTCTCAGCCAGCTGTGGACCTCTAGGCAGCAACTGAAGACTGATTTTGTTCAGGAGAAGAATAAGGAAGAAAAGGGGGTTGGTGGTTAGAGACAGAAGCACTACCCCTTCATATAATCACCATCCCCACAAAGGGCATATCATTTGGGAAACTGCCAAACATACCTCTGAGACAAGCCTGAAATTCAAGAGAGGGAGAGTCCAACTGGCAGAGAAAGTCCCTCCATTGACCCCTAGAGACCCGGATTGTGCTATCAAAGAGATGGCCTGAGCCACCACCTTCCAAAGCCTTTCTAGGAAGTTTACATGCATGAGAGAAATGTTAGGCCAGCCTCTTGGAGTCATCTCTGCAGAGGCTTTAGGAGACTGAAAATGCCAGGGGTTGGGTGAACACTCACCAGCTCTTTGAAGCAGAATTTTTATATCAGGTTTAAGATTCTGTAATATCATGTGGGATAGGGATAGAAGATTGAGGGCCAGAAGGGGACCTCAGTCCCTGAGATTCCACAGGGTTTGTCTACACAGGCACGAAGGACTGGAGATTTAAAATGGACCTAGACTTCTGCCCTCTGATTGCAGAAAGTAGGCTGGTTGGTAACAAGAAATGCTTCTGCTTCAAATTCTGCAGCAGTGACTGCTGGGACAGGTCAACCTTTCCCCGGTCCTTAACCTAACCCATCCCTCACCGTCAGGCTTGCATGTTGTAATTTGGGAAGAAATGATACAAGGCTATGATGATTTTGTTAACACTGTCTTCAGGAAGAGACAAGGTCAAGGAGGGCGGGATGAATTCTAGGTGTCTAGAAGGGAAAGTGGTCCTGCATCACACTGTTGTCATAGCTGAACGAGATGGGGGGGTTCCATTTGTTAAAGATCACTGGGCCAAGCTACTCAGCTTCTTTCTCCCACCTCAGAGGCGCCCTAGAGTTCACTAGCATTGACCATGGTCATACCTGGCCTAGCATCCAGTTCTTTTCTGGCTGACTGCTGAGAAGGGAAAGGAGGATTCTAGGAGACTAATGTCTGTTGCACCCTTCTGAAGAGTAGACCACAGACAGCAGTGCATAAGGTGTGCTTAACGGATACAGTTGGAAGGTGCCTTGAGGGAGGGTCTGTTCAGGAATGAGGGAGTGGAGCTTCTGTATTCTGGGGTATAGGACAGTAAGCTTCCCCCTAAATTCTCAGATGCCCTTGGGGCTGTGGAACCAATGTCTTGATCTGAGGTTTGTGCATTGCTCCTATCCCTAGAGTTACCAAATGCCCAGTGGCCCCTTTCCCGCTCCTTCAGTCCTGATGGGAGCGTAGACTGCCTTGTTTAGGGGCCTCCTCTTTCCTTGACCTCACTGAGGAGCAGAACTGACAGGGTCTCTGGCCTCTGGAGGCAACAGTAAGTACATGTTCAAGTGAGAAGTTCATGTCTCAGGCTAGTGCTTCATGCTGTGCTCATGGGGCTTCTTGCTCAGCACAGGACCTGTCCTCAATAGGAAACTTCACTTCACCTAGGAAGGGTCCTTGGTGCAACAAGCCTTGATGTTCATTAAGAGATATCTGTGTGATCTATAACCCAAATAACAGGACGTGCTTCCAGTAGGACACCTGAAGGTGTCGCACAGGAAGGAAGCAGGCATTGAAGGTAGGACTCCCAGTAAGAAACAATTGCTCTTTCATAATTTTTGCATTGAAAATATTTAAAATGACATTTATTTCTTTTATCGGGGGGATGTTCGCACCTCAGCATTTGCATGTGGGTGTCACGGGACAACTTGCTGGAGGCAGTGTTCTCCATCATATGATCCCGAAGATCAAATCCAGGTCAGCAGGCTTAACACCAAGGGCCTTTACCAACTGGCTGGCTCTTTTTCTCTTCTTAAATGATATTTATTTATTTTGTGTGTGTGTGTGAAGACATATGCGTGTGATGCATAAGTGAAAGTCAAGGACATCTCTCAAGATTCTTCTGCCATCTTGTGGGATGGGGGGATGGGCATTGAACTCAGGTCATCTGGTCTGTGCACAAGTGCATTGATTTCCTAAGCCAGCTTCCTGGCCTGTGACTGTTCTTTTCTTCATGGGTTTCATGGGATAATCACATAAAGTCCAGTCAGGCAAATCTAAGCATATCTTGCCTCACCTTCTCTATAGTTGTTGCTTTTGGCAAGCTGCAAACCTTCTTTGAGCTCATTTTTTCACGTTTGGCACCAATCTCACCTGTGAAGTTGGGTTGTTATAGCTAGGAAAGGTGTGTAGAATGCTTACCACAGCTCCTGGCTCATAGCACTGAATTAATGGTGGTAGCAGAAGAATTTCAGCTCAGGAAAGTCTGTTAGCAGAGGGATGGGGTGGTGAAAAGGGCACACTAATCAAAAGCTGGATATCTGAACGGCTTTCAGGGCTCTAAATGTCCACAGTCAGCCATTCCACAGCTAGAAACTCATCCCAGGAAAACATTGTGTGGTGCAGTCAGGGGTTTGGGTAGAAACATCCTTTTCTGATATAACTTACGGAGTGGAAAATGGAAAATAATTTCAATGTCAAATGATCGGGAGATGGCAATTTTTAAAATGGAAGAGCCTCAGTTTGGACTTATTGCACATCACAAATCAGACTTTTAAAGACTATTGATGACATGAGAAATTTTTCATAACAGAATGTTAAGCAGAATAAAAAATTGTGTGTGGTCAGGGCCCTAAACCAAACCTAAGCTTCTAACATTGGGATTCAGTCCCAGCAGGCTGCTGAGACCAGCTCCCTGGGACCTAACTGTATCCTTAAGTATCCTGAAAAAAGAAGATTCTGCAAACTGTCTCAGGATCCATGCTCAGCACATTCTCCACACTTTCTCATTTAACCCAACCCAGGGACTTCATCGAGATGAAAAAGCCCAGTTTTAACCAGCTTAAGATGAAAAGAAGACTGATTGGTTCCTATAGCAGATGAGCTCAGCAGTAGGTTTAGTTTCAGGGCCAGATGGGCCAGAAGCCAAATAATGTTGTCGAAATCCTGTTTTCTAGTTGGCATTTTGGAGATTGAGACTCATGTCCTTTGTCACTCTTTTCAATATCCCAAGAGGTTTTTATTTTTTTGAGATGAAGATTCAGTCCTGGCTGTCCTGTAACTTACTTTGTAGACCAGGCTGGCCTCAAATTCACAGAGATCTACCTGCCTCTGTCTCCTGAGTGTCAGTATTAAAGGTGTGCGCTCAAGAGGTATTCTTTATGCCATGGCCAACATGACTGCCTACAATGGAACACACCTCAGCCTTCCTAGTAAAACCTGCTAGAACATACAGTCTTAACAATTAAAAAATTATTTAATTTTGTGTGTGTGTGTGTAAAAGTCAGAGCCTAACTCTGAAGAATTCCTTTTCTTCTCCTACCATGTGGGTCTTGGGATCAAACTAAGGTTGTCAGGCTTGGTGGCAAGTGCTTGCTGAACCATTTCACTAGCCCAAATTCAGAAAGAACCTGGAAAAATTCTGATGAGCCCCATGGAGACCTATGCCTATCTTTCAATAAGTCACAAGTGAACTTGGGCAAAGGAAGAAGCTCTGCCACCACAGGTGATTTATAGATAGAGTTCAGAAAGGTTAAGTGTGATGGTTAATAGTGATTGTCAACTTGACAGAACCTGGGATCAATGAGGAGGCAAACCTCCAGGTATGATTGTGAGGGGGCTTTATAAATGAGGTTAATCGAAGTAGGAAGACTCACTCTTCTTTTTAAAAGATGTATTATTATGCATATGAGTGCTCTGCCTACATGCATGCCTGCACACCGGGAAAGGGCATCAGATCCCATTATAGATGATTATGAGCCTCCATGTGTTTCTGGGAATTGAACTCAGAGCCTCTGGAAGAGCAGACAGTGCTCTTAGCCACTGAACCATCTCTCTAGTCCCAGAAGACCCAATCCCCCACCCCTGCTTCCCCCTAGACAAGGTTTCTCTGCGGAACAGCCCTGCCTGACTATCCTGGGACTCACTTTGTAGACTAGGCTGTTCTCGAATTCATGGAGATCTATCTGTCTCTACTTTCCAAGTTCTGGCATTAAAGGCACATGGCATTACTCCTGGCAAGACCTACTCTTAATATGAGTGGCACCATTCTATAAACTGGAATCCCAGATTGAATAAAAAGAAGGAATCAAGCTGAGCACCAGCGGTTTTTTCCTGCTAACATGGTGTGACCAGCTGCTTCAAACTCCTCTTTCAACTGTCTTCACTACCATGATAGACTGAGTCCCCTCTCACTGTAAGGCAAACCTCTCCATTCTTTCTCCCTTAAGTTCTCTATGTCAGATATTTATCTGAAGTAATGAGAAGGATAACTCATCCACTCAACTACACTGATGTACCCAAGAGCCCACCCATAGAGAAGAGCCAGGAACCCAAGCTGGGTGTGACCACCAAATCCTACATTCATTCCCAAACACTCTTTTATTCTACTCATGGCCAGGAGAGTCCATAGCCAGTCTGGAATGGAACCATCTTAGAGGTCTCTTCAGGGCCTACTCTACAGCCTCCTAACAGAATCCTAGAGCCTGAGGGACTGCAAGGTAGAAAGCGCTGGCAATCTAGACTGCATGTCAATTCAGGAGCCCAGCTGCAAGTGGCTGAGGTTAATTCTGTTCATTAAAGCAGAACAGAACTGTGTTAGAGGAACTCACCATTCTCAGGATCCCAAGATGGATTGATAACTAGCTTTGGAGACTCTGTAGCAAGGTTGTTCAAAGTTGCTGCAGGACCTGGGGAGACACCCTGGGTCTCTGGGTACTGGTGCATCGTGGACAGTGGTATTGGCTTCACTTGGTATTAAACACTATTGCGGCACTCAGCCCTGGAAGCTTCTAGAACTGACATATGGGTAGCTTTGTTGCCTTTAGTCTCCCTTGCCTGGCCTTCACACAGGCCTAGACTCTTATCACTGACTCCTGAATGTGTCTGATTAGCAGACCCTTTATCTTCTAATTTTATGTTTGTATTTTCTTCTATTTCTTTAAGGGAGTTTTTTTTTTATATCTTCTTTTAAGGCTTCAATTAGTTTTGTAAAGTTGTTTTTAAGGTCATTTCCTTCTGTTTCCTCTTTTTTGTTACATTCAAGTCTTGAAGCTATAGAACCACTTGCTTCTTCTGAAGGTGTCTTGTTGATCTTTGTATTGTCGTATGTATTCTTGCACTGGCGTCTGCCCATTGGTTTCTAAATTCACTCTTGGTTAGTTCTTGGTTGGCTCTTAGTGGGTTGTTGGCCTGAGGGCTCTCAATCAGCTGTATGTTCAGTGAGTTGGCTGTTATCGTGAGGTCATAGTGTTATGACGCCAGCTGTGGTCTGGGGAGACTGTGCTCCAAGAGTGGAAGTCACTCCTTGACCTCTCACCTCTCAGCTGTGCACCCAGGGACTCTGCTGTTTCCAAGCAGCCACTATGTCAGCTGTGGTCTGGGTGGAGTGTGCTCTGGGGGTGGAGGTCACCACTTCAGTAAGGCTGTTTAAACTTTTCTCAGTTTGGCATTCCCATCTTGCTACTCTGCATTTTGCCTTGACTCTCTAGTAGACCCTTTATCAAACATCTGTTTTCCTGGCTGAAAGAAAAGCCAAGAAGCATCTTCAGCCTCTGTAATGGGACTGGCTCTTGACCTTTTCAAGACACACATGATGGTTTGTTTAACTGAGAGATGTCTCCGTAGTCTTGGCCATTTAACCAGGTGTTCCCCCAGTTGGTGGCAGTATTTGGGAAGCTTTAGGAAATGTGGCCTTCCTGAAGGAAGTATGCCACTGAGGGGTAGGCTTTGAGATTAGAAACCTCCTTCTAAACAGGTAAAGAACAAGCTTTCTTTGCTCAGGTACTGAGGAAATGAGCTTGAGTCTCCCAGCTGCAAGTGCTCTGAATTGAGCTGGGTCCCATCTAGGGGAGTCATTGTCCTGGCAGAAACAAAGATGTTTTAAGGAGAAACACCTGCACCTTCCCTTCAGTTGACAGCCTAGTGATATAGTGAACCCCGAGGATTCAGATTGTCCCCAGGGATTTCACGCTGGAACAAAGAGAAGACTGAAGCTTGGAGCCAGCCTGAGGAGAACTTGTCTCCTAGTGAGAGGCTTCACACGGTTCTGACTTGTCAAGCCACCTTTCAGGAGAGACTGGAGTGCAGATAACGATGGGTCTGTGATGGGCAAGGCCCCCATCTTGACCAAGACTCCCTTAGCTTTGCTTGCCTCTTACCCTCTAGTTAAACCCTTACCTTAGGTCAGTACCTCAAAGATGGACTTCGTGGGTATTGGAATGCTTTATTTACTTCTCTTCACTCTATATTGTTTCTTTTATTGGCCAACTGAGGATGGATGGGCGAGCCTAGCTTGTTAAGGCTGCCAGGGCTTACAGAACCAACACCAGCAAGAGAAGGAGCTGGAAAGGGACAGCAGCTAGATTTGCTGAGTCTGGGGACCTGGACCATGGCGTTCAGACCTTCAGGCTGGGTTCCCTATTCCAACTGTCTCTGGTCATGGCTTGGGTAATGGCGGTCCAGAGATGGGCTATGACGCCCTTGGCTCATATCAGGGACTAGGACTGTGCCTTTCAACCTCCTATTCTTGATATCCCCCAGTTGGGAGGGGTTTCCCTAGAGGGACTGTAGGGGTTGGGTGTGTAGAGGCTCTGCTTGCCAGTCTGTTTGCTCCAGAGGTGAAGTGCGATAGTCTAGTACCAGTGCCTTCTCCAGTGAGGGATCGTTAACACAATCTGTTTCCAGGAGAGGGACAGTTTGAACAGCTGCATTGCCTCAGTTCTGTCTCCTCTCACCTCCTATACTTTTACACGGAGCTTATTGATAAAACACAACCACACCCTGTTACGCAAAGTTGATTTGATGCATTTACAGCTTTTGGGAAGCTCCCTACCCCAAAGCCTTGAGCATCTAACCCTGTTGAAGCCTGAAGCCTTTGGTCCCTCTGCTTGGCTACAAGGCTCCTTCAACTGTGCAATCTCAGGATGGCTCTGACAGGCTGCTGCAGCACACTGGGGCTGCCTGGTGGCTGGGCTGCTGGCTGCCTTTGTCAGAACCCATTCTCTAGTTCTCTAGGAAGAGCCTGGTACTGTTCAAGTACTTGTGTATTTTTACATCATTTGCTTGTTCTTTAGAGCCTCCCTGGGAAGTAAAATGAAGTTATTTGAATTGTGTTTGCTCCACACCAAGAGCGTTCAGCCTCATTTTGCTCTAATGAAAGGAACCGAGGTTGAGAGTTTTTGCTGGGGTGGCTCCCAACTGAGCCAGACACTGGAATAGCTGTTTCCTGCAGTCACTGTGACAGGTTGCCATGGGTGTGGTGACTTGACACAATGAAGGTTGTTATCTTACAGCTCTGGAGTCGAAGTTCTAAAGTCAGCCTGATAGGTGAGCATCAAGGTGTCAGCAGACTGAGCCTCTCCTCCTGAGGGTTCTCTGCTCCTGGAGGTTCTGGGAAAATCTTCTCCCTGTCTGTCCCACCGCAGAGGCTGCACATCCCTTCATGCTTGGTCTCTCTTCCATCTTCAAGGTATCTTACTCTTCCCTCTGTCCTCTGGTCTTCTTCTCTGACCCTGCCACCCTCCTACAGCACCTCAGCTGTCCTTTTGGGATCATGCACAATATGGCCCTCCCCACCTGTAATCAAGGTCCTTACCTTCAACACATCTGTAAAGGTGAAGGGGACATAGTCTCAGCTCTGGGGCTCAGGATGGGACATGTTAGATCACAGTCTGCTGACACGTTCTTTCTAATAGAACTTGGGAACACACTTCATAGGGATTCTCAGAGGGGAACCCACGTGTCAAGGTGGGTGTCTGAGCTGAGAATGGAGTCACATGTCTTTATCTGAAACCCACAGCCTTCTCCATCAGCTTAGCAAGCTCATTTGTCTGCTGGCTCCTGCACAAGATGGTTGGTAAATGGAACTTATTCTCTGGACCTTGCCCTCCCCGTGGCCTCGGATAAACTAGTGGCAGGTTCCTAACCAGCCTGCAACTCGGATTTCTAGACATAACCATGTTAGAGATATTTGTGAGGGATTTGGGGGCTTTGGCTGTTTCTATAGACTACAGAGATGGGATTGTAACCTTGGCACACCAGCTCTTCCCGCCATGCCCAGGTCTCTGGGTGTGTGTGGTTCTCTTTGCTCCCCTTGCTTAACCAAACCCCATGCATTGTTCTAGGCCTGGCTCACATTGCCACCTTGAAGATGACCTCTTCGATGGTGCCAGGTGCAGCTGAGAGGTGAGGCGCTCTCTCTCTCTCTCTCTCTGTGTATGTGTGTATGTGTGTAATGGCCCCTTTGTCCAGCTGCAATCCTGGGCTTTTCACCTGTGATCTTGGTGCCAAGATCTTCAGTTGTGGTGTGGGATTGGTGATAAGGCATTTACCTGTAAATTGCTCCCCTTACCCCATGCTAGGGAGGCCCAGATATAATTATTGAAGTATGTCTCTTACCTTGGGGTCTTATTTGTGTTACTCCTCAATATCTCTATACACAAGAAAACCATGGAAATCTCACAGTTATCTGAGATGAATCGACATACTAGTGTCTCTGCTTTGGCTGGGGTTGAGTCAATGTAAGGCCTCATCTCAGCCACACTGTCCTCAGGCCATTTTGGTGAGCAAAAGTGGCACATAAATTGCTTTGTATGTGGTGAAGGTTGTGGGCGGACAGGGTAGTGGGTTGTCCAGGGCTCTGAAGATGTTCCCGTGCTCTTTGGTGCTACTGGAGGAAAGTGATGCAGAGTCCTTGTCGCAAAGGTTTTAGGTCTTTGTTTTAGAAACTGATGCTGGCATCAGGTACATGTGCAGTCCCAGCTTCTTGGGAGGTAACAGAAGACTGCTACAACCTGGGGGTTCCAGGCCAGTCTGGGCAGCACAGGAAGACAGTGCCTCAAACAGCAAAGGAACAGTTGGCATTGGTGTGGATGGTGGGCTTCCTGGGAATAGGTATCTGGTGGGGATGCCCCCACCCCCGTGAAGGTGAAGGGTCCCCCAAGGGTGAGCCTGTCTGGCTGCGGTTAGCAGGGCAGGGGAGGTGTTGCCCTGCACAGTGTACAGAGGGTGAATGGTTCCTCAGTGCCGCCAGTCTGAACAGCCTTTATCACTGGGCTCTTGTGCTGACCCAGCTCTTTGGCCTGATTGTCTGAGCAGCCAGCCCTGTAAGCCCCGTGTTGTCTCCTGCCCATAAATACCTTGTTAAAGTCACTGGGGAACAAGAACACTTTATGTTGGTGGCGACTATGTCCCAGGCCATTAAGTCTGTCCCAGTACAGGCTAGGGTGTAATATGGATCAACTTACAGACTTCCTGTGACCCAGGGTAAGCATTTAGTAAGCTCCTCCTGAGGCTTCTGTGTTCTGGCCTGTGTAAGGATAGATCTTGGCCTAGGTTAACTCTGCTTGGAGTCGAGCAGCTATCTACCTATCCCTAGAGTGAGCCAGGACTTCCGACCAGTGTTGCCTAACACCCCCCCACCCCTCTCCTGCTGATTTCCTTCATACCTGTGTCTGCTGTTAACAACCTTCGATTCTCCCACCAGGTTCTACTTTTCTTGTGGATTCCCAGAGAGTGGGGATTCCAATAAAATCAGGGCCTGGGAAGTGCTGGGCTTCTCCTACACACAGCCTGGAAGATGGGTGCGTCAGATAGGAGTGAATTCTCCTGTGGGAGTTGAGGGCTGGTTGGCACTCATTCCTCCTCTTGGAGTTAGAACCTAGCCCTGAGGAGAAGGTGGTACACACTTGGGGAAGAGCATCAACTGTTGCCTGAGGCCTGGCCAAAGAGGACATCATCTGTGTGACTTTGGGCACCTTGTCACCATCTGAGATAATTTCCTGCTGCAATGAACAAATAGTAACAGAGCCCTGAGGTGTCCACCTCCCAGGGCTGTTGTGAGGGTAGCTGTGGGCCTCATGTGGGTTCTAGGGGCTCAGCCATCCCTCCATAGTAAGCCTGTCCAGGGCTGCTCTGGGATCCAATGGCTGGGTGTGCCTGGGAGCAGTGGCTTAGGCTGGGGACAGCTTATGGAGGTCAGAGGTCAGAGAAGGAAGAGGCTCCACAGTCACAGAGGATGGATGACCTTTCGAGAAATGACAAAGATTCTACTTGGAACTTAGTGGATTAAACCGAAGTAGGCTGTGAGTTCATTTCACAATGTGTTTTTGTCCTAAAGTGGTTAAAACAAAACAAAACAAAACAAAACAAAGAGTGCTATTTAAAAAGGACAAGCTTTGTTTGCCTGGGAGATTCCCAGATGTGCTTAGCTCTGTGTTTTCATGAAGTGTGTACCATGGCTGACCACCATAAGGAACATAGTGTACTGTGAGGGGTTTCCGTGCTCCTTTGCTTGATTGGCATGCCTGTGAGACCAGGGCCCTGTGACTGCATGATCCTTCATTTCTTCCCTCTGAGGCCCTTCTCCTCTCTTCTTTCCTTCCTCAGTTCCTCCCTCCATAGACTTCCCAGGCTCTTCCTCAGCTTGAAAATGCACTGTCACTGTCCTGGGGCCTTTGCTGTACAGACTGTCACTGCAGAGAAGGTAAACAAGTGTCACTCCTGTTAGTGTCCCTTCCCCCAAGGTCCTGAAGCACTTAGTTTCCTGGCATATGTATGCAGCAGGGAAGGTGTAAGGATTTCTGGCATGTAGCAGCCATGTGGTAAACCCAACATGGCGCCTATGGAGGTCACACCCTTAGATGTGGTTAGGTAAATCTTAAAAAAAGCTGCCATGTGAAAGTCTGTCTCTTTCTCTTCTGCTTCTCTCTCTCCTACCTGCATGGCAACTCCCCTGAATAAACTCTAGTGTGGCATCTGTTAGTGTGTATGTATCTCATGTGTAAAACCAACAGAAGGTGGGTAGATGTCCACCCCTCCCTATTAATTTCCCTGGTGAGTCCCTGGCCTAGCAGGCCATCCATCATTCCTTTCTATTGGCCGGTGATACTCAGGATGGACATCGATGATCAAGAAATAACACTCAGCAGCGGTACACAGCAGCTTAGATGGAGGCTGTCACCTGGGCCACATATGGGACTCCTCTTCAGACTCTTGACTCTGAGGCCTCTGAAGCCCATGTTCAGTGGATGCCAACCCCTTTCGAGAGCTTTACTGAGAAATGGTTTAGGCACGGTAAACATGGGACATAGCTGAGACCACTGTCCATACCTCTCCACTGTACTCCTTCCTGTGAGATCTCATTCATTCTGCTTGGGTGAAGGAACACTCTGCTGAGGCTGAAGGGTGAGGGCAGGGATTGGGCCTGAGAGTACAGGCTACAGGGGCAGTGTGGGAATGTAGTTGGGCAGAGGTAGTGGGTGCCTGGCTGGAAGGGAGGACAGGAAGCTCTGCTGGGTGAGGTCCTGCTGGGCTTACCTTGGCTTCAGATCTGGCTAAGACTTCTTTTTTTCCTCATAGAACCTAGCTTTCCATGGCAGGAAGTGGCCTCTGGTTGGGTTCTCATGAACGCAGTAGCGCCAAGGCCCATTCAGGCCTCAAACAGAATTGGTGACCTAGGTGAGGGCTTTCTCACTTCCAGGCGCCTGCGCCAGGCAATGTTCTATTTGTGCATTATTTCTCTTCTATACTCAGTACTGCACATTAATCCTCGTTCTTCCAATCTTCTTTCAGTACATCATACATTTATTTAAAAATAAGCAGCTCCTTGAAAAATGTGTAGTGCTATTTTGTATGTGCTTAAAATCTACATAAATAGGATCAGTCTGTAATCTTATCCAGCTCTTCCTTTATTCTCCCAAACATTATTATTATTATTTTATTATTTTTCAAGACAGTGTCTCCTGTGCCCCAGGCTGGCTTTGATTTTGATGTGTAGCTGAGGAAGATCTTGTAGCTCTGATCCCTCTGTCTCTGACTCCTGCTGGAATTACAGGCATGCACTGCCATGGTTGACTTATGAGGCACTAGGAATTGAACCCAGGGCTTCCTATATGTGAGGCAAGCACGCTTACCAGCTAAGATACATCTTCAGCCCTGACATATTTTTAAGATCGGTCTTTACAGCTGTCAGTAAATCTGCCTCAATTTCTAATCTATCTATCTATCTATCTATCTATCTATCTATCTATCTATCTATCTGTCTGTCTGTCTATCTATCCATCCACCCACATACCCACCCATCCATCATCTATCTATCTATCTATCTATCTATCTAAAAGAACAAACTGTTAAGTCTTCTAAATCCCTGAGCTATGGTCTACCCTTCCTGCTGTCTTAGGCAGGGGTGCCTAAGTACCCTTCTCCTGGCGCCTTATTAACTTACACATAGAGGAGTGAGCACAGTAGCTATGACATCCTTTCATATGCGTACACATGCAGCCATGACCTCAAACATCCTCAGAGTACACACATTCAACAGTGCATGCTTGGGTGACACTGGCAAACTTACTGTCCCCTACCACAGTGCTTGCAAACCTGCAGTGCCTGATTCCTGTCTATCAGAGGGCTGTAAGGTGGGCACTTCCTTGTCTCTGGTTCTCAGTAAAGGACAGTCTCTTCATTTGCTCAGGAGACCTCAGAGTCCCTCAGCTATGAGCTATGCATTGTGAGGGACTGCTCCTGGCTACCCTCCTGGGGTTGACTGTCTTCTGTTTGCTGACCTGTAAGGGTTACTAGTATAATGTGGATAATAATTCCCCATCAGTTTCAGACATTGGACAGCTGCTCTCCTGTGACTTAATCATGCTTCCTTTGTCCGGGGCATTCTCTTTCAAATAGAAACCTTTAACTTTGTTGAAATCAAGATCTGTTATTTTCCTTCTTACGGTATGTTCTTTTGGTGACTTTTAGAAGCAATTTGTTTTTGAGAATTGAACACCTTTTTTTCTCTTATTAGTTTTATAATTTAACTTTCACATGTAGTCCTTGAGCTATTTGGAATATGTGTTGCATATAATATATTCTGATATGCACCATATATATATACGTATATATAAAAATATTCTCACTTTTCACTTCTTGTGTTCCTGTTTTGTGTACATTTGAAGTCTTTTCAAATGCCACAGATAATTGTGTCTAGGTGGTTTTATGTCTTTCTAGAATCCCGACTATCTCTGTTTCTAAAGGAAGTGATGACTGAGACACAAATTTCTTGTTTCATTGGTTTGCCTGCTTTCCTGGGGCTGTTTTATTGGGGTTGGAGGGCAGTGCTCATCCTGGATAGTACACCGCATGCTTTAATTTATTTTTATCTTATGTATGTACATGGGTGCTTGTGTGTATGGGTATATGTGGGAGGTTACATATATGTGCAACTGCATATGTACATGGGTGCATGTATATGAATGCACGTGTATGCAGGTGAATGTGTGTGGCTACATGTGTGTGAGTTTGTGTATGTGAGTATACATATGTGCAGGTGCACGTGTGTGAGGGTGCATGCGTGTGTGGTGGCCGGAGGTCAACCTTAGCTATTTTTCAGGCACTGCCTATCATTTTTTTAAAGATTTATTTATTATGTATACAGTATACAGAAGAGGGAAGATGTCATCATAGATGGCTATGAGCCACCATGTGGTTGCTGGGGATTGAACTCAGGACCTCTGGAAGAACAGTCACAGGCACTGCCTATTTTTTAAAAGGGAATATTTATTTATTTGAACAATCTTTCACTGCCTGGAATTTGCCGAGGAGGCAAGGGCTAGTTGGTCAGTGAGCCCCAGGGATTTACCTTGTTCTGCCTTCTCAGTGTTGGCTTTTGCCATTCCTGTGTCTTCTGATGTGGGTTCTGGGGCCTGCAAGGCAGACACTCTATTGCCTGAGCCATCTCCCCAACCTTTCTCCTTATTTTTATTTGCTTATTGAAATAGGTCTCACAATGTAGCTGAGGTTGACCTGAAACTCCTTATGTAGCTCAGGATAGTCTGGAACTTGTTACTCTACCTCCCCACTTTATACCTCAGACTTCTAAGTGCTGGGATTACAGGCCTGTGCCATGATACCCAGATGCCTGCCTGTGTGTTTTCAGAGTTCAAGGATTTCAGTTACTTACATTGCTTTTGAAGCAGCCTGAGTCTTTAAATGCTTAATTCAGTGTAAGGATTTCAAGAGTCTACTGTCTATTTAGAACCTGCTTCAGTCAGCCACTCTTAGATGCAGAAAACATTTGAATTTCAAAAGCACTAATATGCATTAAACATTGGAAAAGTCTTAAGTTGAAATCATGAGACATATTACACAATACTCAGATAATGATGGTTTGATGTGTAGGTGGTTGAGTCTTGGGGATGTGGCTCATAGGTAAAAAGCTAGCCTAACATGCATGAACCTGGGTTCAATGCCCAACACTGCATAAAACTAGACATGGCACATGCCTATAATCCCAGCATTCTAGAGTTAGATTCAAGAGGATCAGATATTCAAGGTTATCCTTATCCATATGTCAAGCTTAAGGAAAGCCTGGTTTACCTGAGGCCCTGTCTTAAAACCAAAAGGAAACACCCTAGTGTATAGATGGGAACAGTGTGGCTGGAACCTAGGCCTGTGGCTACCATCTACATCATGGTCTTTGTTGTGGAGGGGCTGAACCTTAGCACCATAGGCTTAAATTCTAGCATCACTCACTCAATCATTCATCTCTTGTGCTCTCATCTTTAAAAAAAAATTATTTGTTTTATATGCATGAGTACTCTATCTGAATGTTTGCTTGTATGCCAGAAGAGGCATCAGACCTTATTGAGATGGTTGTGAGCCACCATGTGGTTGATGGGAATTGAATGTGGGACCTGTGGAGAAGCAGCCAGTGCTCTTAACCTCTGAGCCATCTCTGCAGCTCTTGTGTTCTCTTCTTGCTGCCATTCCCACCACTGGAGCTGACTCTGAACTTCAATGGTTTTCTTGATCTTTTCATGTGTTTTTGTGTTACCATCACCCCTAAGATGCTTAAAAAAAAAGGTTTTAGCTATTCTAAAACTATTCTATTACTACTGACCTGTAGTGTGTGTGTGTGTGTGTGTGTGTGTGTGTGTGTGTGTGTGTGTGTGCAGGCAGGTCAGAGGTAAACATGGGGTGCCTTCCTCTACCTTTTTCCACCTTATTTGTTTGCTTGTGTAGAGGGAGTCTTACTCTGTAACCCTGCCTGGCCTCTTCACTTTGTAGATGAGGCTTTTGTTGATCTGCCTGCTTATGCCTTCTAAGTGCTGGAATTAAAGGTATATGCCACCAAACCTGGTTTCTACCTTATTTTTGGGAGAGAGTCTCTTACTGAACCTAGAGCCTGTTGATTTAGCTGGCCAGCAAGCTCCCAACGTCTACCTGTCCCTCAGTGTTGAGGTTACATATGTCCACTGCCAGCCCAGCTTGTATTAGGGTGCTAGGATTCACTCCCCATGCCTGGTTAGTCAGTGCTTTGGTTATAGAGTCATTCCTCAGCACTGAGTCTTTATTTTTTTATAGGGATTTTCAAGTCTATTTATAAAGCTCCTGAAAAAAATGTGCTGTGCTTTTTATTGGACTTAATTAGCTTTTAATTTATGGATTAGCTTGATGAAAATTGCCCAGGACAGTGTGCTTGCTGTTTATGAATAGAGCTTGCCTCACTTAAAAAAAAAAAAAGTCCTTAGGATGGGGGCTGGAGAGGCCAGAGAGATGACTCAGATGTTAATAGCACTGGTTCCTTCCCCAGGGGACTAGAGTTTGAGTTCCAGCACTCACATTGTGGCTTTTAGCTGTCTATAACTCTACATCCAGGGGGATCTAAATCTTCTTCTGGCCTCTACAGGCACTAGGTAGGCAAAACAGCCATAAACATGAAAAGAAAATAGTTCTTAAGATGGGACCCAGAGCCTCAAGCATGTCAGGATAGCATTCAAGGCTAAGCCCCAGCCCACTCTGACATCTTCCTGCATTATCAGTGAATACTCTTTGCAGCAATTTCTTGCATCCTCTATAGGACCGTTCCTAGATTCTTTATGCTCCCTACTACTATAACAGATGTTATCATCCCTGTAATATTAAGTTTCTGGCTTGCACGTTCCAGCCTAGCCCCAGGGTTCAGACCCACTCACAGTCCTGCTGCTGCTTAGCCCCAAATAATCACACAGAAGCTTATATTATTTTCATGTTGATTGACCTATGGCTCAGACATATTGTTAGCTAGCTCTTGCTTTTAAACTAACCTTTTATTCTTATCTTATTCAGTCCTGTGGTTTGGTACTTTTCTCAGAGCAGCATCCTGGTCTCCTTTCTTCTGTGTCTGCTGGCATCTGTCTCATTTTTCCTTTTTCCAGAGTTTTCTTAGTCTGGTAGCTCTGCCCACACTTCCTGTTTGCCTTCTGACCAATCAGCCTTTTATTAAACTAGTAGTAGGAGGGACAAATATCTACAATGTACCAGAACATAATCCCATAGCACATACTGGACTCTTTCTTTTGGTATGTTGAGCATGTGTCTTGTATCTGTACTGAATTGCCTACATTTGCCACAGTATTTCTGCTGCTTTTCCAAGAGTTTTACCTCTTTTCTCGGGTATTCAACTATGAGTTAAACTTTTCAAATTTTTTTGTACCAGTTTTGGGCCTTTATACAGTATCCCCACCCCCACCCTCTGAAATGTATACACATTGAAATTTGTTTTTTTGGTTTTTTTAAAAAATTATTTATTTTTATTTTATGTGAATTGGTGTTTTGTCTGCATGTATAACTGTGTAAGGGTGTCAGATCTTGGGATTACAGACAGTTGTTAGCTGCCATGTGGATGGTGGGAATTGAATGCAGATCCTCTGGAAGAACAGTCAGTGCTTTTAACTGCTGAGCCATCTCTCCAGTCTCTGAAATTTGTTTTTAAGTATTGACGTATAGTTGTGAATGGTATCTATAAAATACTTAATTTAAAGATATTTGTTATATTTGGAAGCTGGAGAGATGGCTTAGACAGTAAAACTCTTGTAGTACAAGTATAAGGACTGACCTTGATGTCCAGCACTCATGTAAAAGGGGTTTTAATAGACTGGCTTACATAATAGGGACTGAGTAGTCCAACAGTGGCTGTCTGCACGCTGGAGAGGCTGGGAACCTGGGTTGTCTATGAAGTTGAATTCCTCAGCTGTCCCAATCTGGCACCAAAGGCCTGGAAGGTTCCTAGGGAACTGATAAACTTCAGTCCATATGGGAAGGCTAATGCCAGTGGAGGATGTGGTCATGTTTCATTGTCAATGGTGGAGACGACATCATCATCATCTCATCATCATTATCATCACCACCACCATCATCACTATCATCACTACCACCATCATCATCATGAACAGCATTAGCATCAGGACGATAGACATTGGCTCAGAAATAAGAGGAGGTAGGCAGTCTGCACTGCTGTCTCTTTGGACCCCATTATCTCTGGGAGTTTGTTGGTGTGAGGAAGAGGAATAGTCAAGTACATGATGGTATTCCATCTTATTTCAGAGCGGCCATGCCCCTTTCTGATTCCAGAAGAGATTCTGGATCATTATTGAAAATATATGGAGAGGTAAGAAATAAGAAGTCACAGTGTGTCTGTAGACACACTCACTGTTAGCATGGGTAGTACCTGCATGTTTATTCCATGCTTCTCTTTATTTAATAATCATATTGAGGGGCTGAAGAGATGGCTCAGTGGTTAAGAGCATTGTCTCCTCTTCCAGAGGTCTCGAGTTCAATTTCCATCAACCACATGGTCGCTTACAACAATCTGTGATGGGATCTGATTCTTTCTTCTGGTGTGCATGATGACAAGTCACATAAAATAAATATTTTAAAAGGAATTATACTGAGAATAAATCTTGGATCTTTCTCTACATCCTGTCTGTAATTTACTTTTCACTTAAAAATATGAAGGGAATACTTGGCTTCTGTTGCACAATAGTCTTGCAATCATTAAGTTTATGAGTATATCATAGTCCGTCTTCTTCATGGGCCATGGTAGGTCAATTATTTTAATTTCCTTGGACAAGCAGAAGGTGTGACCCAATTAATAAGCCCAATTAATTATCACAAGGAGAAATATTATTAGGGTCAATATTTATTCAAGCAACTTACAGTATAAATGCAGGAAATACAGGAAATGAAGAAAGGATCCACTCATCTGGATCAGAACTTCCTTCCAGGAAGTGGAGAAGCAGAGAGAGAGAGAGCTGTCCTCATGGTGCAGAACTTGAAGCTGATTTTGGCCCCGCCTTAAGGCTACAGCTTTGAAGTTTAAAGGTGAACTCCAAACCTGCGCTGCTGGCCCAGAATCCATGCCCTCAGGTCAGGGAGGTGATGAATCCCACTATATCTCCTCTTTTGTCTTAATAAAAAAGTTTTAAACATCTATCTATCTATCTATCTATCTATCTATCTATCTATCTATCTATGAGACAATTATTGAGCAATATCTAGTAGAGAGAAAATAGAGGAAAATAAAACTGCATTTATAATAACAACAAACACATGTTAAATGTTTAGAATGTTGATGCGTGGTAGACTAAAGAGATTACTCTAAAGCTATTTATCTTGAATAATATGAATCTAGTATCTAAACGCTCTTAAGCTAGATAGGACATGATCATAACTGAAGCTGTCTAATCTTTAACCCCATCAAAGATCTGAGAAGGAAAATATATTACCTGAGTAAGCTGGAAACACGAGTGAGTAACTTTCACAATTTAGTAAGAGAAGACACTGACAGTCAGCTGTTTGGACAGTCACCCATAGCTTTTTTGTAAAGTTGGAGCATCTAATTTTTTGGCTACAGGCCTAGGATATCTGACAGATTTTTTTTCAGAAGCAGGGTATTTTGAGAAACCATCTTATCTGTCTTGGCAGGTTTTAGCAATCTTTTGTCTTTCATCGCTAAATCCCACTACAAGTAGGTCTTAGGTGAATTAATTATTTCATTTATTTCATTGGATACATGCTTATTGAATGCTTACAGCATACAGAATAAAAGGAATGAATGAATGAAAGAGGGAAAGAGAGAGAGAGAGAGAGAGAGAGAGAGAGAGAGAGAGAGAGAGAGATTTTTCAGTTTCTTTTGTCTGGTCTCAATGTGACCAATCTATGGTCACAACCATGGCTGGCCCTGAGGCAGCCAGAGCAAGCTCTGTGTTGTTTCAGCATCTCTGGCCTTTTGAACTCTAGTCCAAACAGTTATTGCCAGTCACAGGAGAGATGAGCTTTACCCTTCCATGTGTTCTCAGAAAAACCATAAAAACATTGCTGTAAAAAAATTAATAAAGAGCCATGGGATGATTCATCCACCACCAGAGTTGCACTTCCGCCTCCCACCCCACAGCTGCCTCCCCGTAGGAAGTAAAATATGCTTCTCATTAACTCAGCGTTCAAGAAGGCAGCTGAGCTCTGGGCTTTTTGAGACTAGAGAGAGTGGAAGATGAAGCTGCTCAGTGGTGGAGCTAGCCCACTGTCCGTATCCTCAGGAGGCCCAAACTAATCCTCCTCACTCATTCCTGCCATTCTCATGGACCCAATGGGATGGCATGTAGTCACCTTCATGAAAAGCCTGAACATGTCCACTTCTGTAATGGACTGTTTTTGCCCCAGTTCTGCCTGTCCCACCAGAAGATGTCAGTGAGATAGAAGAGGTGGAACCTGGGCTTGGTCCTCAGCTTCACCTGTCCCCAGGGGGAACTAGGGAATGTCTGAGCCTCATTTCTCATTTCTTCTTGAGGTGGCTTAAGAGGAAGACAGACTCAGAGGAGGGACCAAGCTAGACCATGAAGGATACCACAGGGGACCCTTAGCACAAAGAGACAGGTGTGAGAACTGATGGAAGAGCAGTTAATACAAAGGTGAGTAGACAGCAAAGCCAGAAACCTTGGAGAAATTTCTAGAAGGCAGAGTAGGATGTAACTTATAAATCATGTTATGTGGAGCCCTTGCTATAGTTACCTGGGAACCCCTATCCCAAGCTCAGTGCACTCTGCATCAGTCTTTGGGGCTTGACCATGTCCAGACCTTTGTGATTCTGCCTAGAGAGACTAGATGACTTCCTTTCTGGCCAGAAGCTGTAGTGTGGGGTCTTTCCTCCTCCTTTGGATTGTCTACTTTGACCCAAAGTGGTCGGAGCAAGAGCAGGTGAGTTAGGATGCATTTGTCTCATATCATGTGTTTGTCATATGCCACCTCTGAGGGGTCTGGGGTTGGTTAGGCTTTCTAGGAACATTCAAGGACAAGAACAGGGTAGAAGAAACTCTGCCCCGAGTCTAGGGTTGGGTGGACACAGTGCCTTCAAGAAGAAGATAATGAAGAACTATTGGGGTACAGGTTACAGCCAGTCACAGCTCATGACAGTTGTTTTAGCACCATGCTGGCCATGGATGGCAAAACAGGATCATGGAGGCCAGCTGGGGGTGTTGCCTGACCTCTTTTCTTGTCGAGGGTGTTACTGCACAAGTCTCCTTTTTCTTACCTGGAGCATCCTTCTGAGGTCTGGCTGCATTGGTCTGCTGTGATGTTTTGTGGGGATCTGATGTTACCTGAGTCAGACCTCAGATGTGTGTGTGGGGAGGGAGGGAAGGAAGGAGACCCAGCCTGATGTGGGGCACAGAGACATCCTGCTGAAGCAGGACATGAGAGAGCTTATGAATGGCTCCTGACGTCTCTGCTGGGCCTCACACTGGCTGCTGTTTTTGTTCAGCTCATCACTCCCATGTGTGTCAGTGACCAGGTAGCCCTGTCTATCCATCAAAGACAAGGACACATGAAAACAGTGAAGCAGACCCCTTCACCTTGTTCAGCAGCAATAAGAGTTTGGGAGTTCTGCCTGCTCAGGACCCAGCTAGTATCTTCCCAAGCTAGGGGCCATTCCATGCTGTGGTGAGTGTACAGTGTCTGATTTCTGCTCCAGAAATGCTTTCTGGGACAACAAGACTGTGTCTTTGAATGCCAGAGCCCAGGGTCTGCTCTGAGATGCCTAGGCTAGTCTCACTGACAAGATGAAAGGCTGTGAGGGTCATGTCTAGGCCAGGGGTACTCATGAAGGGATATGGGACCCAGGAACCACTTGGGAACTAGAACCTTATTCCCCTAATTTTAAGATATGGGTGAATCCATTGAGTGCCTCCATGGATTCCCCTTCTTTGAATTACACTATTGGACCTCCTTTATGGAGTTTAGATGTTTCCTGCAAAGAGTGCCTAGGGCCCATTTCTCATCGATTCTCACAGCTGTTGTCAGAGAGACTTTGTCTGCTCTCTGTCAGGCTGCCCTCTCCTCTGTGGGTCCTGGTGGAGCACTTTTGCAGAGAGAAAGTGCATAGCCCACCATGCACTTTGGGGCGGTGGTGAGGAGAGGGCTCTTGTAATTTCCACTCAACACAGCTTCTCCATTTCTTTCCACACATTTATTATAGTAAGAAAACCTTTCATTTGTTAATTTACCTGTTGCTTATTTATATTTTTATCAGTAGGCATAGTTCAGAGGGTGGGGCTCGGAGCCGCTTTCACATCAAATCCTTGAGTCTAGACAAAATACAGCAGGCTTGAAGTCTTGTCCTGAGCCTGAGGGCAAACTGCCTTGAGTGAAAGCTGCAACTTGGAATCCTTGTCCTCAGGAAAAACCTCATTCCCTTTTTCCCTCCCAGACTTCATCATCCTGTCGGGTCCCAGGACTGGCTGTGCTTTGGACTCTGAGCACGGAGGGAACTGGGCCTTGTTCCTTTCTCTGAAGATGCACATTTGAGGCACAGCTCCTGCAGGTCCAAGACCATGGGGTTTTAGTTCTCTGTAGTATTACCAGGTACTTTGATTCCCTGTGTGGAGAGAAGGGGATGCTTCTCCACAGTTTAGAGCCAGAGCCTAGAGCTCATTCTGGCCTATGGGTTAAGAGACAGGGATTTCTAGGTTAGGACTCAGGTGGAGAAGCCCTTTGCTGAGGGAATGCAAAGCCTCATTATATTTGGCATTTTTCTGTGGTAAAAGACAGGATGGTGCCCTGCACAGAGATGAAGGGCCAGACAATGGATTGTAGGCCTGTGGCTGCTCTGTCCTTACTTGAGAACAGGAAGCCCTCTCCCTATTTGTAAGGCAGCTGTGTAGGCTTAGATTGGGAAAATAACTTGCTAAGATTATCGGGGACCTAAACAGGCAAGACACACCTGAAAGGTTCTAGGGGAGAAATAAGTCACCAAAGAGCTTGGCAGAGCATCTTGTTCTTGGCCAGGTCTCAGTGCCTGCATTTGTCTTGAGAGATAGTCACACGAAGATCACATGAATCCTTGAGGAGGCAGCAGGTTCAGGAGGTCTGGGCCTAAGTTGTCTCCTTTTTGAGTTCTGAAAGATGAGTGACAGGAGAGTGTAACTTACTCTGATAAGATACTTGACTGAGGCTGAGCAGCGGTGGCACACACCTTTAATCCCAGCTTTGGGAGGCAGAGGCAGGTGGATTTCTGTGAGTTAGAGACCAGCCTGGTTTATAGAGTGAATTCTAGGACAGCTAAGGCTACACAGAAAAAACCTGTCTTGAAAAACAAACCAAACAAACAAGAAAGAAAGAGAGAAAGAGAGAAAAGATACCTGACAGAACAGCTCAGGGAAGGAAGGATTTGTTTTGGCTTACAGTTTGAGTGTCAGTCCTTTGTAGTGGGAAGGCATGGCAGTAGAGCCCTTGTGTCTGTGGCAGCAGGAATGCCGGGCTGCTTGCTTACAACGTGGTGGACCAGGAAGAGATAAGAGAGAAAGGGACAGTGACAGAGATATGCAGGAAGTACAGTTGCGTTCTGCAAACTCCCCAAACAGTGTCGCCTGCTGGGACCAAGTGGTCACACGCATAAGCTCATGGCAGACATTTCACATTCAAACTACAATAGAAACTGGGGTGGCAACTGTTGGAAATTAGTTAAGGGGAGTGAATGACTCCTGAGCTGGGGTCAGCAGCAGTCAAGGTCAAGTGCCCCTACAAATTCTAGGTAGGCATGCTCAGACTGCACAGTGTGGTTGGTGCTAAGACTCATAAACACAAGTTGTAATTATGATACTGTGCATGTCTGTCTTGCTGATCTGGCCACCACTGGACGGCATTACTTTCAAGGATCTGTCAGGAAGGCAAGTCTCATCTTTGGGGAACACACTGAAGTTAGGTCACAAATATCCAGACTTTATGTCAATCCCTGGGACCCAGCAGTGGTTCTATCTGTCACCTCTGTTGGTCTGGGTTGAAACTTCTCTGGCATCTTATGTCAGCCATAGGTGAATACTGCCTGGACCAAGTGGCTAAAAGGGACAGCTAGGAAGACAATGGCTCAAGAATCATCAAGTTCTGCTGCTTCTGAGGCTGGTTCCAGCTGGTGACATATTAGAGAAGAATCTACACAGTAAGCCACGGTTCTCTTTTGTGGTTTTGGTGCTGGCCCTGGGTCAAAGAGCTGGCAATGACTACTAGGAGCAAAAGTGAAATCTGGACACATTTGCCTGGCCCATTAGGAAAAGCATAGTTAAGAAGAGAGCTACAGGCTCCTGAGCCGCTATGTGTGGCTCTGGCTGCTGGCCTCCATCCAGAAATCCATGCTAAAAGTAGATCCACACACATTTCTGGGCATTATTTAGCACTTAACTATCAAGAGAGCCACATAAACCTTTTATAGGGACAGCCTGAAGGCACCAATAGCCAGTGTGAATACCTGCCCAGTTCCCAGGTCTGGGGGCATTTGATTCTGTATGGAGGGTCTGGGGTGTGGTGTCATTAGGAGTGGATAGCACCTCCTGAAGTTCTTTTCTCAGCAGTAATTACCTGGACCTGAAAAACTTGTGAGAGGCAATGGTGACATGTAACATGGTGATAGTGTGATGTGACCAAGATGTATGAACTGTGTGACATGGTGATGCTGTCATATGGTAACACCGAGACACAGTGAGAGTGGGCTGCCATGGAGGTGACACGTGCTGAGGCTGGGATGCTATCTCATTAATGACACTACGACTCCTGAAATGTGGCATGGTGTCAGTGAGAGGTTTGATGCTGAGACACATTAAACTATGCCCCCCGAAGAACCCTGAGACTCCCCCCTGTCATCTGCAAGATCAGGGTTTCTATGAGTCAGAGTGGTGGGTATTCCTGCTGGACAGGTTGATCTTCTGTATTGCCTATCTTTGGGTCACTGATCTGACCGGACAACCCTTACCTTCTGGTCTGGCTGACTTAGCTCCCTACTCTACCCCTGGAACCATCTAAGAGCCCTGGCACCATTAAGAGAGGCACTGCTAGCCATTCCTGGTCCTGGCAGGAGGGGGCCACCTTCTGGCAAACTACACAGGGAGCCAGCTGCTTTGCAGCATGTGGTCCCTGGTCACAACACAGTGAGGATGTGATGTTTACACGGGTTTGCTTCCTAGCTGTGGGAGACCCTGCACCTTGGGATCTGGGGATGGGCAGGGGAGCATGGTGACAGAGGTTGTGGAGGGGAATCTCTGTAGTCCTCTGCTTGATCCTAGCACTATGTGTGATTGCAGCTGACTGTACAGCCCCGTTTGCAGCTCCTAATGTAGGTATGTGTGTGTATGCTTGCATGGGTGTGTTCACCTATACATGTGCATCAAGGACAGTGGATGACTTTGTGTGTCTTCCTTCAGGTGTCTCTACCTATTTTTTTTTTTTTGAACTAGGGTCCTTACTGGACCTAAGGCTTGCTATTTTGGCTAAACTGGTTGCCTAGATAGTCCAGGGGATTTACCTGTCTCTGATACTGCAGACATGCAGATGCTGGGGATCCAAACTCAGGTCTTCGAGCTAGCATAACAGCCTCTTTTCCTACTGAGCCTTCTCCCAGCTCCAAGTAGATTATGCCACTGTGCAGTTCAGGGTGATCTTGCACTGCCCGGCCTTCTGTCTCCACTTCCTAATGCTAGGATTACAGGAGTACATCTGTGCTGCTGGTACTGGCTTGGGCAGTGTTGGGATTGAACCCAAGGCTCTGCACATGTAAGGCAAATGTTGTACTAACCCCTTCCTGACTTTTGTAAATCCAGGCTTTCCAGATGTAGAATATTTAACTTGGACACCATCCTCAGTCTGAGGTGAGCTTTCCTACCTTCTGAAGCCTTACCCTGCGGCTCTTATCATCTCAATGGCATGCTATAGAGGCTGCCTCAGTTTCCTCATTCATTGAATAAGCATTATAGTAGTGTCTGCTCCCCCTAACTCTTATCACTCTCAGAAACTCATCTTAACAAAGTGCATAGCGCACTTGGTCCAGCAGAAATGCTGACATAGGAGGCTACTGCAGGGGATGCCCTCACCCCCAGCTTGTGCGCAAGCAAGGCAGCCACACCTTCTAATCTGAGATCAGTGCCAAGTCAAGGGGGAATGAAGTCCTTGAAGTTTAAGGCTTGATAACCTTGTCTCTGGTCATCTAACTACCCAACCACTGTTTATTTCAGCAAATTATCCCAAGACACAAAATGAGCATTAAGAAGTATTCAACCATATTAATTCAGGGTTCAGAGGCAGCAAGACCTGCTTGATCTCACATTTCTAATGTTGCTGGTGACAGCAGTGAGTGTCTAAGGGCACTCACTATTGCCCCTAGACCGGACACAATCTTTATTATTCATTTAGACTTCAATCACCATGGCAGCATGGTGGGCTGGGTTCTGTCATCTTTATCTGCATTTGACAAACAAGAGCTCTGGGGTCCAGAGGCTAAGTGACTTGCCAAGGTCTCCTTTGCCCTC
The DNA here is from genome assembly GCA_004025045.1 of Sigmodon hispidus. NCBI lineage: Eukaryota > Metazoa > Chordata > Mammalia > Rodentia > Cricetidae > Sigmodon > Sigmodon hispidus. Next base: position 31,878 of record PVIH01007497.1, on the reverse strand, counting down.
TGTCTTGTCTCCTCAGGAAGCTGGTCACCTGGGAGCATGGTGGCTGAGAACAGAGACAGCCCCACCTTGTGCCTGGTGTACACAGGAGCTTCCTGAGTTCTGCACAGTCTTGGGTGCAGGCAGGTTCCATTGCCCTGCATCCACTGGGTCCCAGTGAGCAAGGCCATCATTACTAGGGAACCCTTGAGTGGCCTGTATCCCTGCCAGCCATAGTCAGTCCTATTGCCAGAACTCTGAGCTTGATTCTGTGGCTTCAGCCTCCCCAGGCTGGTGTAGCCTGAACAAGCTGGGAAGAACAGCTGTGGTATGCAGCTTACTTCTCTCTGGGAGCTGGTCAGCCCTAGGAGGGCATTTGCAAGAATGTGCTAGAGGAACACAGATGTTTTGAGAATAAATATTGGATGCAGAAAGCATATTTGGAGAAGTCATGGGAAAATAGGCAGGTCACAGCACATAACCACGGTCACAGATGAGCGCAGAGACAGGGTAAAGGCTCCATACGACTCTCTAGACCTAGCCTGTCCCCGAGCTATCATGAAAATCTGCCTGGTATGTGGCCACTCAGGTGTAAAGATCTATGGTGGGGAAATTGAAACGGCCTTGGCAGAGGATGGATTTCTTTTTGGGTGGATGGGAGCAGTTTGAGACAGGGTTTCTCCGTGTAACAGTCCTGGCTGTCCTGGAATTTGCTTTGTAGACAAGGCTGGTCTTGAACTACAGAGATCTGCCTGCCTCTGTATTGGGATTATAGACGTATGCCACCACCTCCAGGCTGAGGATGAGTTTCATACAGTAGCCCTTACCAGGTTCCAAAGCTGTAAGTGGATCAACAAGGAAACTTTCAGAGTTTGTCCTCAAGTGTGAGGTCAGAACTCTGTTTATGTATCAGACCAGACAGGTCCCACCTCTAACCATGCTTCCTGATTCCAATAAGGAGGTGCTAAGTTACAACTTTATAGTGTATAACCACACAGTGGTGGTCCTGAGGGCCCATGAATGGAGGTGGCCAAATAAGTGTTTATCTCAGTTATTAGATTGTTGCCACCTAGCACTCAGGGTGATATGTGTGGTGGGACCCTACAGCCCATTTTTCCACTCAGAAGCTACTGCCAAACTTTGTTTTGGCAACCGCTGCTATGTATGAGGGTGTAACCTCGCACAGCATCTGAGAAGAGCTGAACGGTAGAGCTGCTCACTCCCCATCGTTACCTGAACATATTTTGACCACTATCAACCAGAAAATAAACACACAAAGTGGGGGACTTTCGGCAGAGTCTTATGTGTGTGCATCGGTCATCTTTGCCCTTCCTTAGTCTTCTTTAGCCTCATTTGGAGACTAATAGGTGTGCTTTGGGTTGCTCAACTGGGGCAGGGGTAGGGAGCTATTGGCTTATAACTGATCCTACTTCCCACTTTGAAAGGCCGATGAGCCTCATGGGGCTCTGGTCTCCTTTAATGAGGGTGTTATATATGAACTCCACTTGAGGTAAGTGGGCAGGAAGTATGATGTAGTAATCTAGATGGATTGATGAACTCAACAATGACCCTCAGTCCAGTTTTCAAAAGGGAGGTATGGTCTAGGTTTCTGGGCAGGGAGCAAGGGGCTGTACTCACAGTGACTGCCATGGACTCAGCAATGTTCTTTACTGCCATATGATGAGGTCCTAATCCATTGTGGGAGGGTACAGGGAGACAAGGATGTTGGGAATTGATTAGTTTAGATGAAATCAAGGGCTGGGGTCCTTATGGGAGAATCAATATCCCTCAGGGTAGACATATTATGGAGCCTGCTCTCCATTCATTCACACAGGGACCCAGTGAGAAAGCCGTAGTCTTCACCTTGAATGGCCATCTTGGCACCCTGACTTTGGCATCTCAGCTTCCAAAACTGAGAGAATAATACATGTTGGTTAACTCTCCATGTCTGGTGTTTAGTTATGGCTGCCAAAACTGACCAAGATGGGAACCAGGAGGAAAAGAATGACTTGGGCTTTGGCACTGAGGACGGGTCCTGCTGTTCTGAAAGGCCGAAGCTACTGTCTTCTCTCATTGTCTACTCTATAGTTTGGTGCCCTTCTTGATGGAGAACTGTCTTCACAGACACAAGTGTGGGTTGACACCAGATGTTAGCCTGGCATGAAGAGTGTCTTGGTGACCCTGTGTTCTGAGTGAGGAGTCTGAAATGTCAGGTGGGCAGAGAGCTTCCTTAAAAGAACTGGCCTGCCTCTACCACTGTTTGTTCCTCACACCCTGTAAAAAAACAAAGAAAAAAGATGGTAGCACTTATGTTGTCTACAATATTCCACAGTGCATATATATATATATACACATATATTTGTCACTTTATGGTATATTAATTTTAAAAATTAAGGTAGTTTTTGGTAAAACTGAAAAGCTGATGCTGTGGGACTTTGCTCTTGTACACTGTCATTATTTGTCACTGAAATATTGGTTTAATAAAATGCTGATTGGTCAAGTAGCTAGAGAGGAAGTAGAGGTGGGGCAACCAGATTAGGAGAATACTGGGAAGTGAAAGAAGAGATAGATAGATAGATAGAGAGATAGATAGAGAGATAGATAGATAGACAGACAGAGGTCAGTGAGATGCAGAGGAAATGGGGTGAGAATACTGCTCTGAGAAAAAGTACCAAGCCACATGGCTAAGCATAAATAGAAATATGGGTTAACCTACAGTACAAGAGTTAGCAAGTAATAAGCCAGAGCCATAGGCCAATCAGTTTGTAATTACTACAAGCCTTTGGGTCATTATTTGGGACTGTGGGTCTAGACCTCAGGGCTAGGCTGGGCCAGGAACTTCTATATATAGGTGGGTAATGTGATTCAACCTTCTTATTTTTTTCAAAATGTTCTTAGTTCTAAAAGACACAGGAGTGTATGGTGGGGCAAAGCCCTTCACCTCATGGCCAGGACATGAGCAGAATAACAAGGAAGATGGATGGACAGGGAGAGGGAGGGGGAGGGGGAGGTCGAGAGAGTAGGGTCTCCCAAAACCACTGAAGACATAACCTCAGTGATTAAAACTTTCCTCTAGGTCCTTAAAGCATCTCTGACCTGAGGACCAAGCCTGTGACATAGGGGCCCCGGTAGGGTCATGATCATATCAGATCAAAACTATAGTAGTCATGATGGGTATGCTTTTAATATGTCAATGGATATGACTCACTAATATTTTGCTGAGGAGTTTCATACCTGCTCACAAGGGATATTCTGGTTGGATTTTTTTTTTGCCATTTAATTCTGAGAAAAGTGTAATGCTGGCATCATAGTGCAGGGTAGGAACTTTCTTTTCACTTCTGTCTCCTGGAAGTGACTACGGAACCAAGATGTTTATTTCTTAAATGTTTTGTAGAATTCAATGAAACCATCTGTGCTTGGTTCTTTTATGGAAGTTGTTTTTCTTAAATTATGCATTGGGTTTCTGTAGTGTTTACAGGACTTTTCAGATGACTATTTCATCTTGGATGAGTTTTAGCAGGTCCTTTCCTTAGGCATCATCCCGTTTCATCACTGGGGATTGTTTGTGCCTGAAGATGTTCACAGAGCTTTTTGTTCCTTTACTATCTAGAGGATTTGCAGTGATTTCCCTTCTTTTATTCCTAATGTGGGCAATTTGTATCTTTGTCTCTTTAAAAGATTTTAATCTTCTTACTATTGTGGTGTGTGTGTGTGTGTGTGTGTGTGTGTGTGTGTGTGTGTGGTGGGGGCTGGGGGCTTGTGTGCTGTGGTGTACCTGTCTGTGGAGGTCAGAGGACACTTTTGTGGAGTCAGGTTTCTTCTACCCCAGTGTGGGTTCCGGCAGATTGGACTCAGGTCACCAGGCTTCCACAGCAAGTGCCTTTACCCACTGAGCCAGCCTCTCGTTCTCCCTTTTCTAGTCTACTTTGTTAGTCTTGCTGCGACTTATCTATTCTATTGAACCTTTCCAAGAATCATCATTTGGTCTCACTGATTTTTCTCTTGTTTTTTATGCTTTGGTGTCACCGACATCAGCTGCCTAGGGTCCCCTCTGTGTACTGTTTGTTTTGTCATTATTTACCCAGTTTCATAAGGTGGAAGTTGGACTACGTTCATGAGGCCTTTCTAATTTCTCCTTAAAGCCTTCTGGTCTACTTCCTCCCTTACTCTGGGTATGTTCTCATTGAATGATTTTCCTTTTCGTTTAGAAGCATATGTTCTTGCTTCTTTGCAGACATAGCAATTTTAAAATATATTTGTTAATGTATGTGTTTTCTCTGCATGTATGCCTGTACATCATGTGTGTGCCTGGTGCCTGCTGAGTGAGAAGATGGTGTTATATTCCCTGGCATTAGAGTTATGGAGTCATAAGGCACTGTGTGGGTTCTGGGAGATAAACCTAGGTCCTCTGGAAGAGCAGCAAGTGCTCCTAACCATCGAGCCATTTCTCTAGTTCCGAGTTTAAATCAATTCTCAAAAGTTCTGTTTTTTCTCTCTGTAGCTTCTCTTTCATTGCTTTATTCTCTTTTGTTTCCTGAAACTCTGATTAGAAGTTTGTCATTGTTTCTTCCTATTATTTTTTTTTTTTTTGCCATATCCTAGATACTCTCCAGGCCTGGAGCTCACTGAGATCTGCCTGCCCCTGCTTTCTGAGTGCTGAGATTAAAGGCATGAGTCACCACACCTGGCATCGATATATCCATATGATACATCTTTGTCAACATGTCCCCACCCTACCTGTCCACTTTCTATCCTGCTGGAACCTTCTCAACAAGTCTCCTCCAGCTCTCCTGTCTTCTTTTTGCCTTAAGTTAGTGCTTCTCCTGAAGCAGAGACAATTTGTCAGTGGCCACACCACTGAAGACAATGATACCCTCCCCTCCAACAGCCACTAATAGTCCCTTGGAGAGGGATGAGGCCACCTGGGTTCCTCTCTCTTTCATGATGAAACACTGCAGGGCCCAAGTTTGCTCCAGTCTTATGCAGATGACTGGATTTATACACCTGCATTTATACACCTGACACAAGGTTATATTCTGTGACTAATGACTTCCATACTTGAATATTTTGGTATCTCAGTTCTCCTAGGTGCTCTGATTCTTTACATGGTATTCTGTAACTTTGAATTGTGACGATTTGTCCAGGGGTAAGTGGCATACTTAGAGAGGGTATTTGCATTTTCTTCTTCCACTCCCTTAGGTGATGCAGCTTTTAGTGTCTGAGGATGAGAGCTCAAAACAAGGAAATTTCTCTAGAAATTTTTTCTTTTCCAGGTCTCGGCTGCATGTCAAAGTGTATGTGAGCTCCCCTGTGCGGGATCAAGAGCTTCCTCTCTGTTCCCATATGGTTCTTAGCATCCTTGGAGGTAATGATATCCACAGTGATCTTAAAGTGACTGTGGAAACCCCGCTGTTGTTCTGTTTTCATTGTCCTTTTATATTTGGTTCTTAGTTGATTGTGAGCTCATTTCGATAGGTGTGATGATTAGTCCTAATTGTCATCTTGACAGGGACTAGAATCACCATTGTGTCTTAGTCAGAGTTCTTATTGCCATGAAGAGACACCACAACCATGACAGCTCCTATAAAGGAAAACATTTAATTGAGACTGGCTCAGTTTCAGAAGTTCAGTCCTTTATCAGCATGGGGTAAAATATGGTGGTGTGCAGGCAGACATGGTGCTGGAGATGGAGCTGAGAGTTCTAGATCTGGATCCATAAGCAGCAGGAAAAGACTATGAGCCACTAGATCTGGCTCAAGTTTCCGAGACCTCAAAGTTAGCCCTAGTGACACACTTCCTCCAATAATGCCACACCTGCTCCAGCAAGGCCACATCTGCTAATAGTGCCACTTCCTGTGAGACTATGGGGTCCACTTTTTTCAAACCTCTGGGCTTGTCTGTGAGGGAGTTTCTAGATTAGGTTATTTGAGGTAGGAAGGTCCATTCAAAATGTAGGTGCTGTCATTCCATGGGCTAGGGTATCAGACCTTTTGCTGCAGGGGTGGGGGTGGGAGTGAGAGGTAGTCTCCAGCATCATAGGGTTCAAAAGAAATCCATGAGTTGATCTACTAGGCTTTTTTACCTGAGGGGATTAGGGAGAAAGATGCTCACATACTCTCTGGACGATTTCTTCTTTATTATTCTTCTGTGTTTTATATTCTCCTTTCTTATCTCTATCCAGAAATGTCTCTCATGTTTCTCTTGGTGTTTTCCTTCTCCTACCCTCTATTTTTTCCCTTACAGATTATATACTCGAGCAAAATATTTCAAGCAATATAAAAATTACAATGTGTTTACGTTCTATTTTTCAAGTGAATGATTACAATAAATACAAGTTAAAAAAAAGCATGTATTTTACATCCAATAATATAATTAAAATTTTATGCATTACAGGTGAAAATCAAATTATCTCAAGGATCCATGTACATTCATACCCAAGCAACTTAACAGTGTAGATTAACAGTGTAGGCAAGCAAGGTATTTTTTTACTGACAGTCTGCGTTTTGTGGGGAAAGAACCAGTCACTTTATTACTTATCTTGAAGGGTAATCTTAAAAGGAGTCATTAAGGAATAACAAACCTAAACTTTTCTATATGAAAAATAGTCAGCCCTACTTTAAACCAGGAGACTGAGAGCAGAAATGGGTACAAGAAATGATTACCTTTGGTCATCAACCAATCCTAGCGAGAAAGGCACATTAGCTAATGATAATTTGACTGCTTTGTTCTTATTCCTTGACCTTAAAGAGTTCCTCACTCAACTATGTGTTTTTCTAAGACTTTAGATTGTCTTCTTGGGATTTTTACCTCAAAGCTATTTAACAAAAATTCTTAGTCTAACTTTACATTATTTTCAAAGCTTAGTTTCAGCGATGATGTACTCCAAAACCTGTGACCATAAATCCCAACATTAAGATTAAAAGAATTTGTCCTATCTGGGCTACTGGGACTCAGTCATTTTTCTTAGTCATTAATCTAAGCCAGCTCCTCAGTAGAAATTCATGTGTTTCAGGTGCGTGACACTTCCATTTTTTTTTTTAAAATCATCAAAACTTTATTTAAACTAACATTATTATTATCAATTATACAATGTAGCTTAAGAAAAAATTATCTGCATAATAATCCACAGGTAAAAATGCCCAGTAAATAGAATGTTTCCATGAGATAAATATACTACAGGCAGTGGAGACCTCCCCAAACCCATTCATACCATGCCAGATACCAGAGAAAGATGGCAGCAGCAAACATGTAAAGGCCCAGCAGAAGCAAAAGACATTCTGGAATCTGTAGTCTTGGGGCCTGGGCTATCCGAGTTTCTCCCATCAGTGATTTGTCTCCTGGTGGGCTGACAGCTGAACTTCAATTGCCACCACAGCCACCAACACAGACTCAATAAAAACAGAGAATGGGAACTGAGTACCACCATCCACCTCACCGCAGATGCCATGAAGCCAACTGTTTCAAGCACCTGTCATCATGCCTTCCCCACCACAATGGATGGCACTCTCAGACTGTGGGTCAGAATAGACTCTTCCTTCCTTAGGTTGCTATTTTGGGGCATTTTGTTGCAACAATAAGAAAACTAACACAATAGGTGCGGTGCTTTATTTAAGTGACGTCTTGATGTATGCTTTGGGAAGATGTGTTAGTCTTGTAACAGCGCACGAACCAGATGGTTTAACCCAGTGGACGTGTTCCATTCCACTCTCTTTGAGTGAGGGTATCTGCATGGCCATATGTTCTTTGAAGACTCTGGTGAGGATTCCTCCTGCCTCGTCCTAGTTTCTGGCTGCTACTGACCACCTTTGGTCTTCTTTGGCTTATGACTGTATCAGTCCAATTACTAGCCTTCACAAGGGCCTCTCCTCTGGGTCTGGGCCAAAATCAATCTCCCTTTCCTTGTAAGAACATCAGTGATTGTTTTTGGACCTCACATTAATTAAGCATAATTTCATTACACCTTGATCAAATAAAAAAGAACATATTTGCAAGTAATATTCTGAGTCCTGTGGAGTCATGAACATTGGGAGGATGCAGTTCAGCACGGTACTGAGGTTCTCAGGACCCTTGTTTGTTATGGTTGCAGACATTCAAGTCCTTGTGGGCAACCTCTGGCCTCTTGGAGGCACTGAGACTTGTGGGCAGCTGGATCTTATGAATGGACTGAAATTCTCATGACCATGGAATGCTACAGTATCACAGGCCTAGAGCCAAATTATCTTGGGCTATCTGTAGCTACCATAATAACCAGTTATTGCCAGTGAGTGACCTAACATCCATGCACTATTCAAACCTTTTGGAATGTTCAAACAAAGCCACTGCCTTTCACCAACCCAGGCTGAGAATGTCATCAGATATCATCTGAGGCCTAGAGTCCAGATTTCCCAGCTTTGCCATAACATGCCTGCCTGATGTTTCTGTCAATGTGTTTTAAAAATTCACCAATTTATGACCTTCTTTGTGCTGTTAAATTTAGAAAATTTATGAAATGGTTAGTACATTGAAACATGGCATTGTGTAACCTGTATCTGTGTTCCAGGGCCATAGCCACTCAGACTTGACTTCAGAATAAACTATTGCTTATTCATTTTGAGTGAGACCTGTGTTTTGGGGTTGGTAGTGTCGATATCTCAGGCTAGAAGGCAAGCCTGGGTTCTGGGAAGTGAAGTTTGGGATGGTTCTTCTTGCCTATGGACAGAGAGAGTAGCCTCCTTGTCAATAACACAGGGGCCTCAGTTGCCAATAGGCACTGGAGAAAATGTGCTCTGTGCATCAGAGTTTCAAATCAGCAGCAGGTAGGTCTGGGCTTTGTGAGTAATGTGTGGCTGAGAAAATTTTCAGTAGAGAAAAAAAATTCTAAAAGCCCCTAAAAAGATAGAGTGTAACATGCTGGTGTGTTCATTGCTTTCTGGACTCTGTTCATTTTGCTTCCCTGGTAGGTACATATGTGTGGTGTAGAGCCATCCCTCAGGATACAATGTGATAGGATCCTTGGGCTTTCCTTGAACCCTGTTTATGAACCCTGTCACCCAGCAGGTCTGTGGAACTCTGGCTTTCTGAGGGTTAGGTATCATACCAAAGAGAGGCTCTGGGGATGCATTATCAAGAGGTGAGCCTCATGGCCATGCCAGAGTCAAGAGCAGGCAGTCTGGTCAAGGCCAAGGTGGAACTTCTCCCCTTCCCTCCATCCACCAGGACCCCAATGTGCTCTGTTTCATTCATCGCCTAGTCCTGTGTGTAGGGCTAGCCAGTGGGAATGAAAAGCTATGTAGGCCAGGAGAGGAGAGGAAATGGGATGCTAGAAAGGCAATGGGGGTGGGGCTGGGTATGCTGGTGTAGGAAGTAGGGACTGACCCTTCCACCTATTCAAGCAGTGCTCATCCATATCAAGGAAGATTTGGGGTACTAACTTCTCTACTGCTGTGTGTTCAACAGCCTAATGGGAAGCTTTTAGGGGGGCCATGGTCCCTTCCTTGTGAACTTTGGAGAGGATCATCATTCCCAAAGAGGAAAGGAATTGCTCTGGGCAAGGCTCTGGGATCTTAGCTGTTTGTGCTTGGTTTCTGGCCCCAAGAGCTCACAGCAGGCCTTGTTTTATTAGTCTTCACATGTTAGTTTTATTGAAACTTGCTGTGGTTGTACTTCTCTTAGCTCCTGTGAAACACCTAAAGCGGGGGAGGTCCCTGGCATTCTCCCACCATGTCTTATGAATAGCATTAATTAACTTCGGACAACATTTCAACATTAATTCCAGATGGGGAGCGTGCTGGCAAATTTTGGCCCCCTAGGACTCTTCCAGCTTGCTCATCATGGCCAAACACGGCAAGAGTCCATACCTTTTAGCTTTACAGTTGGAGAAACACTCCTGCTTCCATTCCTGCAGGAGGCTTAGGTAGGCAGAGGTGATGCTGCTCAAGCTTGCTCTCTTGGGGTGGACACTGCATCTCCTTCTGCTGAAGGGTTTGCATGGCCTGCTTTGGCCCCTATGCTGTGACACAGGTCTGCTCAGCTGATTCCTGTTCAGGGTACGACAGGTGTCCTGACCTCTTGTGACCCAAACCAGTCACTGTGAGGAGTGGATTTATGGGCCATTCTGCCTGTGTTTTTCTTGGCTGCTCAACTTGGTTGTTTATTAGGAGAGATGGAAATGTTGCCCATGGCAACCTCTAAATGTTGGCTACTGTTATGTTTCATATGAACTGTTTCCAATTGTCTTGTGGTAAACTCAGCTTGTAGTCTTGAAAGTTATCAGTGAGTTCCATCTGGGCAAAGTCATGAAGTCCTCCTTGGGGAGCTGGGGACTATAGAGACAGCCTTGCTAGCAGGGCTACACCATTTCCTTTAAGTCTAGAGGCTATGGAACAGTGATGAGCTGCATCCATATATAGAAAGAGGCAGGACCTCATGATCAGGGTACAAGATGCAGGCCACAATATTGCTATCTGCAAATTGAGGTCAGCTGTGAGCAATGAGGAGGAAAGGGCATCTGGACCAACAAGGCCATGCAGCTATCTGCCTCTTTCTGTCTCACACAGTGACAACCTGATCATCTAAGCTTTATTTGAAAGCAGAGACTGGAGACCCACTGTGAATTCTATTTGGGATCCAAACTTATGTGCAAGATGGTCAAGTACTGAGAAGAAGGTAGATACAGCTAAGGCTGATTGAGACTGACCCAGGAATCTGCAGTTAAAGCACCAGACACCCAGAGTAGTTAAATCAGGTGTGAATGGATAGGTGGAGGAGTGTGGGAGACAGCATGCATCAACATGTCCTGACATGTCAAGGGATGGAGTGGCTGATCCACTGTGTGTCGCTATGGCTTTATTTCTTTTTTTAAAAAAATATATTTATTATATTATATGCATTGGTGTTTTGTTTACATGTCTGCGAGGGTGCTAGATCTTGAAGTTAGAGACAGTTGTTAGCTACCATGTGGGGTCTGGGAATGAACCCAGATCCTCTAGAAGAGCAGTCAATGCTCTTAACCGCTGAGCTATCTCTCCAGCCCCCGGGCTTTATTTCTTTTTATTATCCCATTTCTTTCCTTCTCTTGGCTAACTTCTTAGGCCCTCTGCATTGACATAATGGCTGTCAGCATCTCTGCTTTCAAAACCATCCCTGGTTCAAGTATAACAGAAAGGAGAGGGAGCCTCTCCACATGGCAGCTCTTCAAACAGTTGAACACATAGCAGTCACAGAGCTGCATTTCACAACCAGGCACCTGTCCAAGAGAATTAAGAACGTTATGTCCACAGAAAAGTGTGTGCGTGATTGTTCATGGCAGTGTAATTCGTAGAAGCCATAAAGTAGTGACCCAAGTGGCTACCAGTTGTTGACTAGGCAAACGAAACATTGTATAGTTGCATCCTGCATAGCAATGTGGTGGCTGGATCACATTTACATAAGGTTATATGATCTAACCGACAGTGTAGATATTTGCTGTACAGTTGCCCTCTATGATGTTTGCATGGTGATAAAATTGTCTAAAAACAGACTTCTCAGAATAAATTTCTCTTGTGAAACAATATATATGCACTCATAAAATACAATATTATTTGATAATAAAAAGAAACAAAATATTCCATCCATGGGAGCCTCATGATAAGAGACAGAAGGGAAAAACAAATTTTGTTTTGTTTTGTTTTTTGAGACAGGGTTTCACTGTGTAGTCCTAGCTGTCCTAGATCTCATTCTGTAGACAAGAGTGGACTTAAGCTCAGATATCTACCTGCCTCTGCCTTCCCAGTGCTGGAACTAAAGGTGTGCACTACTACTATCTAGCAGAAATTCTTAAAGAATGCTCCAGGGGACAGAGGGTTTGTGTTCATCTGGGTGACCTGCTCTCCTAGCAAAGATATGTAAGGAATCTCGGTGAAGATCTATCCAGCTGATGTAAAAACAGACCTTCTATTCATCTGGTGTGAAGAGCTCCACACTCTCTCCATTTGGAATGAAGACTTTCATACTCCCCCTTACCTTGTGTGAAGGCCCCTGTACTCTCCCATCTGGTATGAACACTCCCATAGTCCTCCACCTGATATGACCACCTCTACACTCCCCTATATGATGTGAAGACTTTCATACTATCTCAATTAGGTGTGAGCACCTCTATATTCTTCCCACCTAATGTGAGAATCTCTACACTGCTTCCAGCTTGTATGAAAACCTCCACACTCCAACCTGGTGTGAAGACCTCTACACTTCAGCCTGGTGTGAAGACCTCCATACTCCCCCATCTGGTGTGAAGTCCTCCAAACTCCCCCAACCTGGTGTGAAGACCACTATCTTCCCCGTGGTGGAACAGGGAAGCCTAGGGGTAGAAACTGAGCTGTGGTAAACGTCTGAATAATATAGACTAGAGGTGGGTGACATGAAGGAGGGGTCAGTCCAGGGGTTAAGCTGAAATTCAGAAAGAGATACCATCCCAGGGGTTGTTTGTCTATTGAGTAGGGCAGTTTGCCTATTCAAGCAGGGAGAGTGGAGATATTCACATCAGAAGTGCAGAGTGTAGACATGTTCCCACCATATCAGAGAGCAACATCTTCATATCGAAGGGCTTCAAACCAGATGGGGAGTGTGTTCTATATACTCATAGGTGTGTGTAATTTTCATAACAGCTAGGGGAAATTATGAGAGTCTTTACCCCAGCTGCAGAGAACATGTTTTGCACACTCAAAGGTGAGTGTCTTAGTCATAGTATTCCGTTGCTGTAAGAGACATCATGGCCAAGGCAGCTCTTGTAAAAGAAAGAATTTAATTGGGTTATAGTTTTAGAGGTTTAGTTCATTGTCATGGCGAGGAGCATGGCAGTGTACAGGCAGATGTGGTGCTGAGGAAGGAGCTGAGAGGCCTACATCTGGATCCTCGGGCAGCAAAAGAGAAGGAGAGAGAGAGAGAGAGAGAGAGAGAGAGAGAGAGAGAGAGAGAGAGAGAGAGAGAGAGAGACTGGGCTTGGGCTTTTGAAACCTCAAACCCCAGCCTTAGTGACACACTTCCTCCAACAAGGCCACGCCTCTCAATTCCTCCCAACTGGTGCCACTCTCTGATGACTAAGGATTCAAACACGAGCCTATGGGAGTCATTTTTATTTAAAGCACCACAGTGAGTGAGATAAGACAGTTTACAGCACATGGGCAGCCTGTGGAAGTCTTTTTACTATGTGGAGAGGACAGGTCCTCAGAATAGACCCCTGAATCCAGATCTGAGAATAGAATTCTCAATCACAATCACTCATTAGTGGTCTCTAAACAAACAAACAAGAAAAAAGCCAAGCATGCCCAAGCTGCAAACCACAACCACTGAACAGCTTGGGATCAGAAACACCTTGGACTTACTCCTTGGATCCCACTCCCCCTAGAGGAACACCTGACTCACTCTTGAGGGAGGGGGGACAAAAATGGATCTGCCAGGAGTGGAGACTGAACTAAGCAATATTGGGTCAGTGGGACCATGGGACTGTCTGCTGCCTGCCCAGGTAGGGGATGGGGAGTTGTGGAGAAGAGAGAATGACCTGATGTGGCGGGAGGGGGAAGGGACCTTGAATAAGGATATACAAGGATAGAAAGTGTGACTTCTTTGTTCATAATAATAATAATAATAATAATAAAGTATACAGCAAAAAAATATAAAGTGAATGGACACACACACAAAAAAAGAGTTCTCAATCATGATTTGAGCGAACTCACTCTTGACACCTTGAAGTGAGATGGGTGAGTGTGGTGGAGCGTGTGGCCCCAGCCTGTATCAGCATCCACAATATGGTGGAGCCGGGATTCTGCAAGCCCTGTTAGAGGTGGAGCCACATATTTTGTAGTGGAGTGAATGGATGGCTCTTCCTTCTACCCACAGGAGCAGCAGAATTTTCCTGCCTGGGCTATAGATATGCTGCCAGTCTGCTAGTAGGAGGGGCCTGCACATGCCAGCCTTAGCTGAGCCAGGCAGTGAGAGCAGTGCAGCCTCTGGGAGCCAGGCCAGACTCTAGCATCTGGAGGTTCAGAATTTAGCATAGATCGACCTCACTTACCATAACACAGATCCTTGGGAAGGGCTGACAAGGCCAGGCAGCCTGCTTTCCTTCCTTCCTTCCTTCCTTCCTTCCTTCCTTCCTTCCTTCCTTCCTTCCTTCCTCTCTCCCTTCCTCTCTTCCCTCCCTTCCCTCCCTCCCTCTGTCCATCCTTCCTTTCTTCCTCCATCCACTTGCACCTTTGAGTCTTGTTTTGTGAAGTACAATGCCAGAGTGCATGGCAGACAAATGAGGTTCTTGCTTGTTGCTGTGGAACTCGCAGCCTGGAGAGGGGAACAGACAAGCTCTTCCCTTAGAGAGAAATGGGAAGCAGGGCGCATACTTGGATCTGAGAGGTGGAGGACATCCTTCCCTAACTAGAATGGTCAGAGAGGGCTGCCTGGAGGAGGTGACAGCTAGGCAGAGACATGACATGAAAGGCCAATAGGAAGGATCATGATGAAGAGGGCTCAGGAGGGATGTCTGCAGTATGGGAGAATGGCCGTGCCAGGTTCTAGAGATGAGAAAGAGGCGCTCAAGGCGAGGCTGTACTCTGGGTCTGCATGGCCACTCTATATCTATCCTCTTCCTGGTGCTGAAGGCTTAGTGTGTGAGAATGATGTCTCCCAAGGGTGCTTGGTATTGATGTCCCAGGGTATTCTGGGGATTATTCTGACTAGAGCATCTGCCTGGGCCTATGGAGCCTGGAAAAACACAGTCTAGAATAGGGATGCAACTGTGAGTTTCATGAGGACCAGGCTGCTGAGATTTACATTTGGGAATCTGAAGATGATAAATGTCCTGGCTGGATCCAGAAAGATGGAAGGAGAGAAGGAATGGCTGGACGATCCCAGCCAGGCAGGTGGTTGGGTTGGGGAGGCCCTTCTCCCTTGGCTGGGCAGCATACGCCAGCAATACAGTAAAAGTGAAGAGTAGGAGGGTCCATCCTCTCCCCTTCACACCCCTGCCCTCCCTCCTGACGCTCAGCAGCGGGGGCTCCCTCCAGTGATTTAACCTGCCTCAGTCTCACGGGTACCTCTGCATGAGTGAAAGTTGACCCTGTATCAAACATTAATGAGCTGCAGGGCCAGGAGGGTGGAGACTGGCAATAGGCCCTGGATCAATCCTGGCTTCTTGGCCTCCTGCCCACAGTTCATTCCCACGACTTACAGTTTCTGTTTAGGTTCACGCCTCTCTGGCTGTCGATCAAACACAGTGCAGATGTAGCCTGGAAAGCAAGGCTGTGCGTGACTGTCTCCTCCATAACTCTGCTCCTCAGACGTGGGGTGCTAGAAACTGTCCATAAATCAATACATCAGTGTGATAAGCTGTCTTGTGCTAGTGAGAAGTAAGAACATTCCGTTGGACCCAGCTCCTCTCCAAGCAGGAAGGAGTACCATTATATTTTCATGCTTTCATTCATCCTTAGGGTGAAAACCTGTAACAGGTCTGGTACAGAGGCGGGGCATAAACATCTATGAGGCAGCTGCCAGTTGGAAGGGTGGCACCCGGCTGTCCCTAGGCTGCCTTCTGTTTGCCAGGTTAGGTCTGAACATCTGTACTCCATCAAATGAGCAGTCATACTTGTTTTGCTTGGAGACAGGTAGAAACCTCTGGGGCCAGGTGTGTGACTGGCTGTTGGTAATCTAAACTCCGCCCTGATTTGCTTTCTTTTACTATTGTGAGTCTTAGTGCTTCACTGCGGGTGGAGGGGGGCTCATCTGCTGCATGATTTCAAAGAGGGAGGTTTAGAAAGGAAGATGGGAATTGGTTTGGACTCTTGGCTCTGGGAGGACCGTGCATGTGGAGGGTGACCATTGACTGGATAGGGTCAGCGATAGAAGGTGCTGGGGGTGGGGGGAGGGCACACAGACAGGAAGGAGGGAGGGGTGTAGCTCTGGGGTAGGTGTGGCCTGGCTGCTTATTAAGTGGGCAAGCAGCCCAAGTGACTTGAGGTCAAGTTTTTCTACAGCAGCATTATGGAAGACAGATACCAGTACCTCCTTGCTATGAATGTCTTTCTGTGCTCAGTCCTTTGTACCTCATTTTACATCCTAGAGGTGGGGGCCATCTCATCTCATGGAGGCATCAGGCAAGGTTTTGAGTTAGCCATGAACTTCTCAGGCTGGAGATGGGAACATGGGCTTGGTCTGTTGGCCTTTAGGTTAGGGATCCCTACCCACTGGGTAGCTCTAAAATTCTTGTCTCTTTCTACCCAGCACATATTAGGTGCTTAGTAACAGTTGGTGCAACCCTTTCCTGCTGCATTCATTTAGGGTTCTTTCCAGCCTCCACACACAATTCTGGGGCCTCATTTGTACACACACGACCCTGGATAGGATCTGTGTCTCCCTTTTATAGGACCACTATAGCCAACGATTCCCACCACATGGCCATATTTTCACATGGCCATGTGAAGCCACATGGTGAATTATTACTAACTAAATGCAGGCAAAAAGATGCATATCATAGGTAGCAGAATTAAAACTTGGCTTGCCTGTTCCTTGGGGATCACTTCAAGGGTCATAAGAGAGTGGTTGGGTATCCAAAGGAGTCTGAAGAAGGCTAGTTGGCCATAGATATTACACATGACATGAAACATTTGTGGTCATTATGCAGGGGCCCTGAGATTCTGAGTTGTTCTATTGAAGCAGCTGGCATGGGCCTTAACTGGCTCTGGGGGGCTTGAAGATGGAGACTGACAGCTCCTCCTTCCTTTGGGGGCTTCACAAGGGTTGAAGGAAAGATAAGCAAAGAGAACCGGAGTTCTAAGTGGGCCTTCAGAGCTGAGGGAAAGGGCATATGGACAATTTCATGAATGGTCAAGGGGGAATCTATAGTAGCAGGAGGAGGCATTTCAGATATATTAATGGAGAGGAGAGGCAGGAAGAGAACCCCATCAGAGCAAACACACTAGAGCAGAGACCAAGGAGGGGTGTGTGTGTGTGTGTGTGTGTGTGTGTGTGTGTGTGTGTGTGTGTGTGCGTGTATCTGGTGGAGTAATGGGGCCAGGTCCATGCCACTGAAGTTGGTGAGCTTGATTTTGTAAGCAGTGGAAGCCTTAGAATGGTCATAAAACAGCGTGGCAGAGTCTGTGCCATATGGCCACTTGCAGTGGCTCTAGAGCAGAGAATGTTGGCTGTGGGAGTAGTGAGGGATGAAGAGGAGAATCCACCAAAGGAAGGAACCAAGGTAAGAGGCTTCTTTCTCTCTTGTAGCTTACACAGAGAGGGATCCCAGGGAAGGGTGGCAGGATGGAGAGGCCACCATGAAGGAGTCTTTTGATACCCAGTAGACAAATGTGTCAAGTTGACAAGCAAGCATTGCCATTGGTGTCTCACAGGTAACTTGAATCTAGGTCCTAAGATGTGGCATCAGGGATCTTTTTGTTGGACTTTCAAAAATATTGATTCTCC
The DNA here is from genome assembly GCA_004025045.1 of Sigmodon hispidus. Taxonomy (NCBI): domain Eukaryota; kingdom Metazoa; phylum Chordata; class Mammalia; order Rodentia; family Cricetidae; genus Sigmodon; species Sigmodon hispidus. The sequence goes on along the minus strand of PVIH01007497.1, from coordinate 14,481 downwards.
ATGTTACAAAACCATTACCATGTATTTGCAGACTCTCTGATTCTCCCCCAAACCCACTGGAAACTGACTTTGTCCCTGACCTTCTTCTTCCCTTCATGGGCAGGAGAACCTGTGCAGGGAGTGTTGTGTGGGGGAGTTTTTATAACTCTGTGTGGACATATGAAATGTACTGTGACATGTGTTGGGATTTTTGTTTGCTAATTAATTGTTTTAGATAGTCTATGTAGCTTAAGCACCCTGTGAACTCACTATGGAGTCAAGACTGGTCTTGACCTGTCTCTGGTCATCCTGCCTCTGTCTCTGACATGCTGGGATCATCCTGACTTTGTTAGGTGTTGATGAATAAAATGCCCATTAGCAGAAGAATGGAGAAAGAGTTGCCCAGCGCAGCACAGGAGGCCACATTACATTCAAACTTCAGATACACAGCACTTCCTTTTTAGGATAAGTGCATTCTGCAATTAGAGAATGCATGTTGCAACTATCCAGCTTGATGAATCCCAGAAGGTGAATACATCTTGTAAAGAGACACAGGTCAAAAACAGATCCTTCCAGGAACTTCTTGTCCAACCTCTTCCTGACCCCTAGCAGCACTGCTGTGTTTTGTTTGATTGTGAATGTCACTGTCACATACGATGACTGGAGTCATTCAGCCTACATTCTTTTCTGTCTGATTTCTCTTATGATTACATTTGTGATATTCCTTCATTTATCTATCTATCTACTATCTATCATCTATCTATCTATCTATCATCTATCTATCTATCTACTATCTATCTATCTATCTACTATCTATCTACTATCTATCTATCATCTATCTATCTACTATCTATCTATCTATCTATCTACTATCTATCTATCTATCAATCTATCATCTATCTATCTACTATCTATCTATCTATCTACTATCTATCTACTATCTATCTATCATCTATCTATCTATCTACTATCTATCTATCTACTATCTATCTATCTATCTACTATCTATCTATCTACTATCTATCTATCATCTATCTATCTATCTATCTACTATCTATCTATCTATCTATCTATCTATCTATCTATCTATCTTTCTCTGTGTGTAAGTGTTAGGGAGGGCGGAGGTCAGCATCAGGCATTTCTTCATTCACTCTTCATATTTATTTACTTATTCTTGGGTTTTTGTGTAGCTTTGGAGTCTGTCTTAGAACTTGTTCTGTAGGCCAGGCTGTCTTGCACTCACAGAGATCTACCTGCCTCCCGAGTGCTGGGATTAAAGGCATGTGCCACCATGCCTGGCCTTCATCTTATTTTTTGAGAGAGGAGATCTCTCATTGAACTCTCAGGACTTCCTGATTTTGATAGATTGGCTGGCCAGTAAGCCCCAGGGACCCTTCTGTCTCTGTCTCCCCTATGTTGGGATTACAGGTATGTGTGCCCAGCAGCAGCAGGCACATACCTGTAGTTCCAACGTGGGGGAGACACCTTTGTCTCAAGGCTGAGGAATCAGGTGTCCTCTAAAGTTCTTTGAGGAGTGTGGAGAAGGCTGCTTCTTTGAGTGCTGTATTATCAAAGATCGGGCTGCTTTGGACCCTGGGACAAGGCCAGGTCTTGGTATAAGGCCAACCTTATATCAAGGTCACCCTTGTATCAAGCTTGTCATGTGTCCTGGGACATTTAGGCTGAGAAGTCCTTCTAAGAACCTTGTTTGCTTTGTGTTACTATGATGAATTACTGGAGGCAATTAGTTTACAAAGAGAAAAGGATTATTTAGCTCACAGTTTGGAGGTTCAAGTATAAGATCAGGTGGCCTCAATGGTCCAGCATCTTTTAAGGGCAGCAGATCGTAACAGTAAGGGTATGTAGTGGAGCATGTGGCTACATCACTAGCCAGGAGGCAGAGGAAGACTGGAGTCACAATCTCTTACATGGGCAGTTCTCTCAATGTAAGACTTCTCAACATGACTACCTTGGGACCAAGCCTTTATATAAGTACCACAATGAAACCATAGCAACACCTCAGCTCAGATTTTATTACATATTCTCATATCCTGGGGCAGCGGTCAGCCCTGAGAGGTGGAAGGGACTTACTTTTCATACAGGGATAAATACCTCAAGCATGTACTTAATCAGAATTAAATGTTCAACATTTAAATATTAGTGGCACCTGGAAGTTAGGCTTAATTCATAAATCAAGACTTTATGGCAGGTGATATTTATGGCAATTCTTGCTGGTAGAAATATTAAAATTTTAAGAATTGTAAATGGTGTAACACAAAATGCTACAGTTCCCACTCATAATTGATGACTTCCTCTCAGATGTATGGAATAAATTAATTTCATTGCTGTATGGATGACATTAATATGATTTTATAATTAATTTAGTTCTGAGATCTGCTTGCGGTGCCAGATTTCACTGGAGGGAGGAAATGGCTCAAGGAAAAAGGTGATGTATGAAGAATAATTTGGAAAACAAAGAATAATGTTGTAATAAGAAATGGCAGGCTTGACGTGACCCTGCTGTGAAAGAAACATGCCAGGGTCTTGCTCAGAGGTAGCTTTGGAGGGCATGGTTGTGTGTGTTTCTTACTCTCTTGAGTCTATGTTGGGGATTCCCATTTCCCAACCTGTGGCTTATGGCTGAGCTATGGTGGATGTATGGCTCCTCACTTGGTTCGTGGACAAGTCCTGGAAGATGAGCCTTGACACTGGCCCTGACAAAATGGAACTCAGAGGCCAGCAGATGATCAAGGATTCCAGCCTTTTAGAAAACACACAAAAAAACCCCCAGCCTGCTGTGGAGCCATTTCTGATTCAGCAGACATAGTGTTCAGCTCTCCACTTCCATTGTGTCAATGGAGATGTCCTTTCTCTTCAAATGCAATTTATTGGCTATTCCTGACACACCTGGTTGAAAACTCAGCCAGAATTTTCTCTCCAGAGATCCCCATTCGCCACACACTGTTCAGTGATGGTGGAAGCCCCAGCCCATAGATTGAGTGGTGTACAGTCTTTTCCCCCAATGCTTTCCTTTTTCTCAAGAGGACTCCCCAAATATGAGCAGATGGTTTGCTCTGGGGGTGCTCCCTTCATGCCATTGGATGCTTCAATTAAAAAAAAAAGCCCAAGATTTAGAGATCACTTGATGGAAAAACCACCAAGAGCTGTCATTCACCCTTCATTCCCGGCTGGACGGTTCAGATGCAGAAACTGGGAATTTCTTCAGTTCCTAGAAGCCTGAGGAAGAACACTGCACATGCTTCATCACTGAAGTAGCCCAGGACTAAGCACCCACTGTATACATGTCCAGCACAGGAAGGATATTGGAGAGACTATGTGGTGTGAACGCATGTGTAGTATGCAATGTGATGAGAGTGTATAGCTACACGTGATGGTGTGCATGTTTGCGAGCACATGAACCAAGTAAGAGTGCTTGAGGGTGTAACTGTGTGTACATGCCTAGTGGTGTGTTTGGCTGCTTGTTGACATGTGTATGCCGGTGGGAGACAAGAGGGATGTGGGGTGAATGGGTGCTGCCATTCTCTTCTCAGGTAGCCCTTACAGGGCAAGGAGAGGGATCAACATCCAACACTGCCTTCCTTTGATTCCCAAATCTCCCTTCGACCATCTTTCTTTCATCTCCTTCCTCCTTGGCCTTGAGAAAGGCAACCAGAAGGATTGGAATCCCTCACACAAACTCTGCCTGTTCAGGGGAGGAAGAAGTGCTTACTAGGCCGGTGCCAGCCCTCAGTCTAGGTGCGGAGTGTGCCAGGCAGCCCCTGACAGCCCCTGTGAGCTGGGTTAAGTGTATCCCCACCCCAAGAGTCTCCAGGAGTACCAGATCTCCTCTCCGAATCTTAGGGAAAAAAGATCTGTGGTATTGCCATGACATGAAACAGTATGTTTCTTAGTTGATTATCTGTGTCTTTAAAATATTGATTTTAATTACATGTATATGTGTGTTTCTGTGTAGGTATATGCATGTGAGTGCAGATACCCACAGAGCCCAGAAGAAGGCGTAAGGTCCCTCAGAACTGGAGTTACAGGTGCTGGAGACTAATCTCCAGTCCTCTGGAAGAGTAGCAAGCAGGATTAAAAGACAGCCTTTTTCCAGCCTCAGTCTGTCTCTCTCTATTCCCATCCTGAGTCATGCACTGCCCTGTTACAAGGTCTCTCAGTTAGAAAGACTCTGAGGTAGGCTGACTCAGGCCCCTCCCACTTGTGTGGGGTACTAGCATCCAGTGCCTCAGAATGTGAATATATTTGGAATAAGATTTTTTCTTTTCTTTTCTTTTTTTTTTTTTTGAGTCAGGGCCTCATTGTATGGTCTTGACCATCTCTGAATTTGCTATTTAGACCAGACTGTCTTTGAGCTCACAGAGATTCACCTCCTTCTATCTCCTGAGTGCTAGGATGGAAGGTGTGTGCTACCTTGTCCAGCTGAAGTTAAATTTTTACAGAGATAATTAAGTTATTGTGAGATCATTAGGGTAGATCTGACAAGGACAGAGGCAGGCACGGGAGGAAGACTGTGAATGGCCACAAGAACATGTGAGGTAGCCATCGGCAAACACAAAACCAAAGCAATCCTTAAACACCTGGGTCTCCACTTCCCAGCCTCTAGCACGGAGACCACAAATGCCCGTTGTTTCAGATGCCGGCCTGTGATATTTGTTGCGGTGGCTCCAATAGATACATACAGGCTGAAAGGCACGTGAGCTAACGTGGATGTTGCTCCTCGTCAGCCTGACAGCAACCATATGTAGGAGTTTAGCAGGGATTTCCAGCTCAATAGCACCTTGAGATACTGCAGCTCTGGTTGACAGGCTTCTCGTTGTCTCTGGGGGGACTCAAAGGCATCCAGCTAAGCCACATCTGGAGTTTTGATCCACATGGCATCTCAGCTGTATGTTAGGATAACAAATGTTGGTTGTTTTAAACTGCTGTTGGGGTAATTCGTTACACAGCAATGGGAAACTAATCTGTCTCCTTAGCTTTAGGATAACATGTATTTTATTGACAAAGATGAAACATTTGAGGCTAAAAAGAGATTTTAAAGTAGTTAAAATGCATATATATTGGACACATTTATTTTTTAAATTTTTACTTTCAATTCTCCTAACATGTGGCTCATGGGAATCAAGCACAGGATGTTTGGTTTGAGAGAAAGTACTGTTAGCTACTGAGACATCTCGCTGATTCTTCGTTTTAATTTTCATCAATATGTATATGTTAGTAGATTCAATGTGATGTTTCCACCTTGCATACTGTGCACATGGATCGTATCTAGTCACTATTTTTATGATGCCTCTTTCCCTCTCCTCTGATTTTTTTTTTTTTTTGAGCAGAGAAGGGGAGGGGAGAGGAGGAGGTAAGACAGGGTTTCTCTGTGTAGCCCTGGCTATCCTGGTACTCACTCCATGAACCAGGTTGGCCACAAATTCAGATCTGCACTCCTCTGCTCTCAGGTTCTGGAATTAAAGGCATATATTACTACACTCAGATCAGTTCTGCTATTTTAAAAATAAAAATTGTCATAATCTTCAAAGAAATACTTGCAGTTAATAAATTGGAAAGTGATGCTTTCAGTTAGTTCACTTTTCATTATAACCCATAATATTTATTTCCATTAATTTTTAGTTGACATAAAAGGTAAAGGATTTTATTGTGATTAGATAGTATTTTAGTTCACTTTTAAACTAATTAAAAATTTAATTTTTTCAGGCAATTTAGTGCATGTGTTTGCATGTGTGTGGAGGTTGCAGGTGGACATACACCTTGACACTTTTGTGGAGGTCAAAGGGTAATATTCAGGAACTCTTTCTCTCCTCCTAGCCTGTGGGTTCCAGGGATCGAATCCTAGTCCAGCACTGCAGTGAGTACTCTATCACGCTAGCCATCTCATCAGCCCTCACAGTACTTCTGGTTGGGAAATTTCTCTCTGTAGATGTGAGGTGTTGAGTTTGAGGCAGCTCAGGGTCAACGAAGGTTAGTAGGTGTAGACTTCCTGCCTTCAAAGTGGGTGGGAGCTGTCAACTCAAATATTTGCTAGATACTGTTTGTCTAATTTCACAGCACTTTTCTTCAATGAATAGTTTTTAACTAATTTCTTAGTTATCTGTCTTAGTTAGGATTTCATTGCTGTGAATTGACACCATGACCATGGCTACTGTTATAAGAAAAACATTTAATTGGGGCTGGCTTTTAGCTCAGAGACTTAGTCCATTATTATCACGACAGGGAGCATGGCAAACAGGTAAACATGGTGATGGAGAAGGAGTCAAAAGTTCTACATCTGGATAGGCAGGCAGCAGGAAAAGAGAGTGGGTCTCTGAGCCTGGCTGGAACTTCTGAAACCTCAAAGCCCACCCCCTGAGACACACTTCCTCCAACAAGGCCACACCTCCAATAGTGCCACTCCCTATGAGTTTATGGGGGCCATTTCTATTCAAACCACCACATTAGATATGCAATAATGGGTTTCATCATGACATTTTCATGCATGCTTATTATTGTATTTTGCTCTCCCTGGCCTCTCCCCACTTCTGTCTTCATGCTCTTCCTCTCCTTACCCTCCTCCCATGACAAGTATATCCCTGTGTATTCCAGTCTAGATTCTAGACAGAAGAGAGAACAGGCACTTGTAGGGAATAAGAGAATCCTGAGTGAATGTGTACTGCTGGACATGGGCTTCTGTAGGGCACAGTTGGCCTTTGTGCAACTTGCTGGAACATTGCATCATGTTCCCCAGCTATTGCACCTCCGCCGCTTATGCTAATTAGGCGCTGAGTAGTGACCTATCCGATGTGATCCCTGACTATGCTAATTTGGCACTCCTTACCACCTATCACCAGCTATATGCTAATGAGGCATTATTTTGGGTACACGCACCCCAGTTTCCCTATATAAGCAGGCTGCATTTCAGGCACGGGGTCTTTCTTCCACCATTCTACCTCAACTGAGCTGTACTCCAATAAAGTGTGATCCGAGAAGAATCGTGCATGTGGTGACTCTGCAGGCCAGAAAGCGGCTCACCACAGGCTTCCATGTCAAGGATCAAAGTTTCATATCCAGGGGGGATTGGCAAAGCCTTCCTCTAGTCCAAATGTGAATGTTGGCATATGCGTAAGTACAAGTGTTAAAAAGAACTGGGTGATACTGGCGAATGACTTTGTGAGGGAGAAATTAGGTGGATCTCTGTGAGTTCAAGGCCAACCTGGTCTACAGAGTGAGTTCTAGGACAGTAGGACTGTTACCCAGAGAAACCCTGTCTTACACAAAAAAACAAAACAAACAAACAACTGGTCACTGCAGACTCTTTCTGCAGAAACTAGCTAGCCCCTCTGCATGTGCTGTATATAATAAACTCGCCAAAGTTCGGAGTTGCTGGGTGGCTGGTGCCACTCTGTCAGGGTGTGCACAGTCTACCTGATCCCAGTTTTTCTGTACTGTTCCTGTCTGTTCTTCAACCCCTTGCTACCACAGTCAGGCTTTCAGGACCAAACTGAGCTGGATGTGGCTTTCACAATTTGTTTTTCTGCATTTAGCAAATTTTATGGAACCTGATGATTTTCAATTACATCCATTTTCTTGCAAATACTATAATCTCTTCCTCTTTCTCTCTCCTTTTTTTTTTTTTTTGTCTTCCTCTTCCACCTTCTCTGAGAAAGGATCTCACTCACTTTTGTAACCTAATCTGACTTTAAACTCACTATGTAGCCCAGGCTGGCCTTAGAGTCCTGGCAATCCTTCTGCCTCAGCTCCTAGGTAATCCAGTACTGTTGCTTCCTTCCCGACACCCTCTAGTGCCCTATAGAATGCTGCTTTTTACCAAGTGGCTATTGCCCCTATGGTTCTAAAGTCAAGCTTACCATATCCAGTCACAGATGTGAGCTCATTTGTGACCATCATTTGTGTTCAGGTTTGAAGGTAGACTTAGGTGATATCCATACTTGGTTGTGATTCTTGGCTCTTCCAGGTGACCTTGAATAATCGAATGTTTGACCTTTAAGGCTCAATTTCATCATGTATACAGCTGAGGCAACAATTGTTTTGTCATTTAGCTTCCTCAGCCTAAAGGGGAGTGATGTTCAGTAGGATTCTTACAGTGAGTGTCGTAGTGACTGTGAGGATCAAAGGCAGCAATAGAGTGAAAGTCTTTGTGTGGCTCATTCCCAACACAGATGATGACACACATTTCTGCGGGCAGGAGTTCTGAGTAGGGAGAGAGGTGGTTGAAGCATTTGCAGGTGGTGTTGACTGTGAACAGCCATCATACACCATCGATTTGTAGCCCAGGGTTTGCTCAGGGGAATGTTTTGATTTGAGCTTGCGGTTACCAAGCATCATTCTGATTTCTGTAAGTTAAATGAACTTCATATCATTCAAGTTCATCGGGAGTCACAACCAGCTTACCTCTGTCCAGCTTCCTGCCGATGCAGCCTGCTCCTCCAGCTTGCTATGCTGGGGGCAGACCAGCTCACTCTTCAGGCTTGGACGAGCATGAAGATCTCTTGTGGTCCAGGGGTTGGGGTTTTGAAACATTTCCATCACCTGCCTAGCCTGCTGCCCTACCACTTCCCTGGGAGACAGACTAAGCACAAATATGCCATGCCCATTTCCTGGCAGAGGCAGGGCTGGTATCATGGGTGTGCCACACATGCAATAAATCATAAAGAACTCTGCGATCAGGAGGGCTTTCTCTTCTTTTGCCATCAACTTAGGCAGTTTTAGTAAGCTTATCTCTGAACCCGTGCTTTGAAACTGAAGTGTGAAGGGACCATGGTGCAGGCACATGAATGCAACAGATTTACGCAACATATCTGCCCATTGTTTCTTCCTGATTTATCTACATATAACTTCTCATTTGTATATCATCTCTTCAATGACAGTGTCGTGAGCATAGAATTCTGGCAGACTCATGACACTTGGAAGCTCACTGACACACAGCAAATACAAGTTTGCTTGTGGCATAGAATTGAATGGGCCACGATAGCTCCCAGACGCCACCTTGCCACCCAGATCTGAATGTGCTTCGATTGCAGAAAGAAGGCAGAAAATAACCTTCAAAGGAACTCAGAGGAGCTGAGAGCCTCTCTTACTCTTCTGAGTCTGCTTCTGTGAGTACGCAGGGATCATGGTACAGAAGAGAAGGGCAAGATGTCTCAATCACAACTTTCCTTTAAAAAATTCCCAGCCCTTCCACCCGCATCAGTAATCAAAGGCAGAATGTTGGCAGAATGTGATTTTATCATGGAGACACCACAGCAAGCAGATGAACTGCTCACTGTACTGTTCTGGTAAATACATTTGCATGTACAAGCCATAAAATACAAGCTGCGGTTTGATGATTCCATATACGAGGTAAATGTTCTCATATTTACATTTAAAACTGCATGGCATAGTATAATAATGATGGATGGCATCATTTGTGCCACTAATACAAGTTTTTCATTTTTCTTTACTTAAAATGATATCACATGCGAAAAAGCATGATGAAGGGGGAAAGTGGGTTGGGGGAGAAAGAAAGAAGAAAGGTTTGTATTTCAGTGACTCTGATGATGACATTTTCCTGCTCTTTGAACAGAGTTTTCATGTTTAATTTTGAACAGGAGATCTCATAGATGCAAAGGTGGCTTGGAGGGAAGACCGAAGACTGAGAAGAGAGGTGACCTACCAAATCAGGTGCCAAAACTGTTCTGAGATGAACCAAAGGTAGAATGGACTGTGAGAGAAGCCGGAAGCAGGGTTGATGATGATGATGATGATGGTGATGATGCTGGTGGTAACAGTGATAATAATGATGATGATAAGGATAGTTGTGTTGGTTATGATGGTGCTAATAATAGCGATAATGATAGTGATGATGGTGGTGATGATAAAAGAAACGTTGGGAGGAAGAATCTATGACTTTCAAAGGTTGGCCCGGCTGTGTTAATCATCCACTAGGCAAGCAGTGAAGCTAGAAAACCTAGACCCTCCAACCTAAGTCGCTGACTTCTCTGCTTTTCTGTCTGCATTTCCGTTTCTGTATTTTTTTTTGGGATCTGATTTCTCCTGAAAAGAAACATGGCTATTCCCTTTATTTATTTATTTACTTATTTTTTTTTCTTTTTAAAAGATGACTAATATTCCAGGCATGGTGGCACATACATGTAGTTCTAGCCCTGGGGATGCTGAACTAGGATTATGAATTTGAGGCTAATCAGGGTTATATAGTGTCTTATGGTCACTGTTGCTGTGATGAAACACCATGACCATAAACAACTTGGGGAGGAAAGAGTCCCATATAACAGTCTGTCATCAAAAGCAGCAAGGGCAAAAACCTGGAGGCAGGAGCTGGTGCTGCCCAACCTGCTTTCTTACAAAACCCAGAACCACCAGCCCGGGGGTGGCCTCACCCACAATGGGCTGGACCCTTTTCCATCAATCACTAATTAAGAAAGTGACCTTCAGTGCCTGACCTTATGGGGTCATTTTTCTCAATTGAGAAAATAGAGTCACCTCTCAGATGACTCTAGCTTGGGTCAAACTGACATAAAGCTAGCCAGTACATATTGATAGACCTTGCTTCAAAAGAACAAATAACAAAAATAAAATAAAAATTTAAAATTGTATAAGACAAAAAGGACTCCTGGGACCCCTGTCCTGGATGGGCACATTAGCACCCTCTCACCAATAACAGGCTTCTCTTCCCTCCTGCTTTGTCCTCACAGCCAGAAGCCAATGTGATCTATGGAAAACACGCCTATGGTTCTTCTACTTCCCACTCTGAACACACTTGAAGAGAGCCACGCTCACAGGACTCGATAGCTTCTGGGTGATGGCCGTGAGGCTTTTCTACCCCTCCCTTGACGTTTCTGTCTTTGAGTCACTCTCCCCAGGCTGTACCGTGTTCATTTCTTTAATTCTCCCCATCTCAGGACCATCTGAGCATCTGGGGGACTCGCTCACTCTCACCAGTTCTCCATCCCTCACTTTTCCTTTCTATCCTTATTAGGAATCATGACTGAAGCTGGTAGAGTTCTTGCCAGTCACATGCAGCTAAGATGTATTCCCATGTGAGATCAAAGCCTAGACTGTGTGGTTGAGAACTCTGCCATCCAGAAGGGTCCATGCTCTTAACTATGAAGGTATGGCAGGTAGTGGGAGTCAGCATGTGTCTCCCTGTGGTTGGATCTACCATGGAAGCTTCCATGCATCTGTGATGCTGACCAGCTGGCAGCACCCCACCTCAGGCATGCAGGTATAAACAGCTGTCTGTGTAAACATTGTCCATTGGGGTTTTCCTCCTGTGTCCAGGGCCCCTGGGAATATTGTTATCCTGGCTGGCACAAGCTAGAAAGTTCATGCTCCCCCAAATCAGCAATCACAAATGAGGGGACAGGTGGGTCTGTGATCCTTCTTTGACTCAGGCTGGAGAGAGGTCTGTGCTCCTTCCGTAGTGCCATGGCCCTACCACCCACACCAGGAAGCCTTTCTATATTCTCTTTTCTTTCCATATCCTTCCCTTCTTCCTGCTTCCTGACCTCACCCCTGCTCTGTTAGTTGATCCTTGGCACCATATCCATATCTCAGACTCTACTTCTAATTAATCCAAACTGATATCTTGACCCTATGAAGATGTGTCTATACTACTGCTTATAACACAGAAAACCTTTTACCCTCAGAAGAGATGCTGTTAGAAGCTCCACATTGTCCTGCCACTCAAAATGCAGTGAAGTTTAGTGCTGAGAGTGAGGGTATAGGAAGAGGGGCACAGTGTCACAGGGTCAAGTCAGATGCATTGATATGCTAGCCAATTAAAAATGTCATTTTACTAAAACAAACCAATGTTGTGAATTAAGCATCAAGTCCCTATAGACTTGGGAGATGAAACATAAGGTCTGGCAGAGACATAGCATGTTCAAAAGAGCCCAGAAAGTTCAAGTTCATCCCTTTCCTAGTGCCTAAAGGCTGTTAGTGATGGCTCATTCCTTTCCAATAAGCTGGGGTTTGCAAAGCATGGCAGTGTTTTCGTTTCATGGCACCTTTGCATCTAGGACACCCAGTGAGATGGCTCCGGGTCTTTTTATTGCACACATCAGACACAGAAAACTTGAACAATGGTCTTGGCTCAACTAGGTGAAACCCTCATCTCCAGTCTTCAGACTTGAACTACCAATTTAGTCTCTGAATTCCTATAAACTTGGTTAGACTGAGTTGCCTCCCCCTGCCCCCCCCACCCCGTAGATCAGGCATTGTCTTAGTGTTTCTATTGATGTGAAGAGATACCATGACCAAGACAGCTCTTACAAAGGAAAACATTTAATTGGGTGGATTACAGTTCAGAGGTGTAGTCCATTATCATCATGGAGAGAGACATGGCAGAATACAGACTGATGTGGTGCTGGAGAAAGAGCTGAGAGGTCTACATCTTGATCCATAGGCAATAGGATATGAACTCTAACACTGGCCATAGCTTGAACATAGGAGATCTCAAAGCTCACCCGCACAGTGACATACTTTCCTCAACAAGGCCACATCTCCTAATAGCACTATTCCCTTTGAGAGCCATTTTCTTTCAAACCACCACAGAAATCAACTTTAGATGCCTTATTTTATTGATCTCTACCTTATTTTGTTAGTCAGGGTCTCTTAGTGAATTTGGAGTTTGAGGATTCAGCAAGACTAGTTGGCCAGCTGGCCCCAGGGATTCTCCAATCTCATAATTTCCTAGCTCTGGTGTTACAGGCATGTGTGGCTATATCTGGCCTTTACATGGGTTCTGGGGATCTGAACTCAGGTCCTCATGCTTGCACAGAAAACATTTTGCCCATTGAGCCATTTCACCAGTCTCTGAGTTGGCTACTTGGAGTTCCTGAGTTGCTGGATGTCTGGTATGCTCAAGGTCCTAAGTGGGTATGAAGACTCACATTGTCCACATTGGCTGGCTGGGAGAAGGATGCCCTCTGACCCATATTAAAAGACCTGGCTCCAAAGGGAGGGGGAGGTGGTGATAAATAGGAGTTCTCTCTGTTAAAGGTCAGTCCCCTCTTCTTGCTTATCTATAGGGAAGAGTCTTCTCTCCAGTTGAACTGGAACTGTCCCAGTTTGGCTCACCTTGGCCCACAGATGGCTTTGTAGTCCAGGAGGAGAGGGAGAGGGAAATGGTGGTTGTATGATTCTAGAGGAAAATAAATTTGTGTTGGACAGTTGTAGACTGCACAGGCTTCTCCTTCTCATTCCCATTGGAGAGTGATGTGTGTAGGTGTTGAGATGATTCAGGTTGTGAGTGGAGAAATGTTGCCCCTCCATGAAGATTGGAAATGTGATTCTATCTTTCCGTCCAGCCTCTGCCTTGACAGATAGATACACAGCTACCACACACTTGGTTTCCTTTGGACCACATGTTTTTCCATTGACTAGAAAAACATAGTGCAGAGTTCTGTGGGGGCTGTGTTTGTGTGGAGAGGACTGTTTCTAAATCTCTGTAAGCACCCAGGCATGGTCACACCCTTGCCAGGGTGAACATTGCTTCTGGCTGTTGTAATAAGTACTTGTTACCAGCTGGGATCCTATGAGGGATGGAAACACAGCCCTGTTGACTGCATGGTGTAAGCCACACATGGTCCCGGCTAGATTGAGGCACATGACTGTGATCTTAGGATGGGGTGTGTAGCTGGAGTTACTTTCCAGATGGACTTAGAATGACCAGCAACTCTCTGCTGTTTAATCATGATTGTCAGTTTGCTGGGATTTAAAATCACCATGGAAACAAATATCTAGATTGGTGAGCGAGTTTCTAGATGAGTTAATTGAGGTGTGAAGATCCACACTGAAAGTGAGCATTGCTATTTCATGAACTGGGGTCCTGGGCTGAATTAGAAAGGAGAAAGCCCGCTGATCACCAGTTCCCGTCCTTGGGTTCTGACTACAGATGCACAGTGACCACCTGCTTCCTGCTCCTGCCGCCATATTCTCACCACGATGGACTACAAGTGGGAAATAAACCCTTCCTTCCCCAAGCTGCTTCTGTCAGCCGTTTTGTCAAAGTAATGAGAAGAGTAGCTAGTATACTTATTCTGAGTGGCACAGACAGCAAGACAGCCCTGGGCCTGAGGGCTCGGCCCGTGTTATCACCTGTCAAATCTTAAATCTTTTCTCTAAGTTAGGGCTGGCATTAGACTTCATAGCCATTATTTCATTCTCACAGAATAATGGCCTTTGGGGGAAGCCACTGCTGTTAATGTCATCTGAGCTGAGCCTCACAAGCTTGATTTGCCCTAGTTACACAGCTAAGAGAAGGTATGCTGGGTCCAGACTCCTGTGCTTTCTGACTCCAGCACCCTAGCCTCACACTGTGGGGTCACTTCCTCTGGGCTTCAGCTGCAGGAGTGGGGATGGGAGTGAGGCAAGATGGGGTGGGGTGAGGCAGGACGGGGTAGGGGTAAGGCAGGATGGGGTAGGGGTGAGGCAGGATGGAGTGAGGTGAGGCAGGATGGGGTGGGGTGAGGCAGGACG
>PVIH01007496.1:0-99901 GCA_004025045.1 Sigmodon hispidus | reverse complement strand
AGAAAGACAAACCCCCACTTTTTCTGCATCCTTAGTGACTTTCTCCAGTCACATAGAATGAGTGCAAGTCTTAGAAGGGGAACCCTTAAGTACCTCATCCCCAAACTGGGCTTCTTTCTATACACTCTCTGGAAGCTTCTGGAGTAGCCTTTTCAAATGGTGAAATGAATACATACAGAAATAAAATGTACTATTTTAACTCTTGGTGTTTATGCCTGATGGTATTCAGTATATTCTATACTGTCAGGCTACCATCCCCATTATCTGTCTCAGGAACTTCTTCATCCAAAACTGAGCCTGAACTTACTGAAAGATACCCTCCCCATTTATCCCTTTCCTCATGTTGTAGTGTGACTGACTGTCCAGTGTTCTCTCTCACCATAGGTGTATGTGTTTGAACACTGGTCCTCAGAGGAGGTAGAGCCTCCTTAGAGGAAGTAGCTTACCTGAGGCAGACCTCCAGATTCACAGCTCACTCCTCTTCCTAGCCAGTCTCTACTTCCTATTCTGGCAAGATATGGGGAGGAATCTGAGGCACCAGACACCCTGCTGTGCAGGTGTCTGCCACCATGCCTTGCCCACCACGATGGACTGTAAATCTTGACTGGAAATAAGTCCTTCCCTGCTTATGCTGCTTTCTAGGTGTCTGGCTGCAGTGACAAGAACAGTATCACCTAGCCCCTGTTAATAATGCCAACAGAATCTTCCAAAACAGATGTGTAAAGCAGAAAAAAAAAAAAAACTGAAAGAGATGGAACAATAACGGAGAGTAAATTACAAAACATGTGACAGACAGGTTACAGGAGGAACCAGAGGAAAGAAAAGGGATGTTGAAGGAAATTTGTCCACTGTGTAAAAATGTTTTGCTGTGATTGGTGTAATAAAAAGCTGATTGGCCAATAGCTAGACAGGAGGTAGAGGTGGGACTTCTAAGTTGAGAATAAAAGGAGACAGGAGATGCCAGGAGACATGATGAGGAAGCAGGAGGTGCAAGACGGAAGAGAGGTAACCACGTGATAGAACATACTAAGGTAAGCATATGGAGGAAATTAGGAGAGCTGGTGGAACAAGCCTAAGCTAGGGCCAAGCTTTCATAATTAATAAGTCGCCATGTGAGTTAGCAGCCCCAAGGAAAGTCTGATTACAAAGGAAGAAAAGAAATATTTGCAGTAACAATGACTGAGAATTTTGCATAGTTGATGTCAGATGCCAAACCACAGATATAGTAAGTTCAGAGACACCAAGAAAATTATCTCCTAAGGAGATGGTACAGAACTGAAGAAATTTCAAAGGCAAAGAGAGGACCCAGGGAGAACCCTGGAGGAACAAGCCCTATTATAGGACAGACCTCCGTGCTTTGATTCAGATCATGAGCCAGGACAAAGAGAGTCAGATGTTAAAAAGGTTAAAAAACAATCTCATCAATTTAGAATTCTGTGTTCAGCAAAGTTGAGAGATGAAGATTTTCTTGGGTGAACAGGTAAGCAATGATTTCCCAGAAGACCTTCCTTGCAAACTGTTGTGTAGAATGAAGGAAATGGGTCAGAATCTCAGGCGGATGCTGAGAAAGGACATCAGTAGAGAAGAAAAGGAAAAAAGGGTGTGAAGCCAAACTTCTTACTTTCTCCTTGTTAACTGATCTACCAGGTGGCAATTGTTTCAAGATAAATATAGCAGTTACAGTGTTACTTGAAAGAGAACTTGTTAAGTGCAGATTGTAACTGTGAAACAATTACCAAAACACTCCTAAAAAGAGGTAGGATTGACATATTAAAATAAGACAGAAAATCTGCAGTCACGGAGGGAGGGAGTGTGGCATAACTGTAAGCAGTGAGGCAGTCCCTGGGATTCTAAGGGAAAACTGGTGAGTAAGTAGGCTTATTGACAGAGAGCTCACCTAGCATACACAAGTGAGTGAGCCAGACCTCCTGCATCCCAGCAACCCACCCCAACAGACTGGAGAAGACAGAAGTTCAAGGTCACCTTCAGCTACTTAGTAAGTTTAAGGCCAGACACTAGAGTCGGGAGTGGAATGAATGAATGAATGAATGAGAAAGAATTAATGAAGTGCTGTAGACAGGATGAGATGTCAAAAAAAATGTCTGGAGGTGACTCTGTCATTTTATAGAATTAATATTCATCTTCAAAGCCAGGGCACATGTTAAGGAAGCTTAAGATCTGTGACATTTTTGTAATAGCAGTTAAAATATTCTCCTATATACTTGAAATTTGTTCTTACTTGCAAATACTTCTTTCAATAATTTATTTTTAAGTTTACACACATGCACACACACACACACAATTCTTTATTTAGCACTTAGAGAAATGCATAGTTCTAAATGCTTTATGTATAACAGCTGGCCAGTCTTCAACTCTGAGAACTTGCCCCCCCCCCAAGAAAAAAAGAAGAGAAAATCAAAACAAGAAACTCAGCATGTGAATAAAAGGCTACAAACCAAATCAAACATATTAGAATGGTTACCTATTGCCAGAAAGGGGTGGGGGAAGGGCTATTGGGAGCTCACTGACTCTGAAATAACCTCTGAGGAACCTTCATGGAAAGAAACTAAACCACTTAAATGTAGATAACAGTGGAACTGCATGGGCAGTTTGTGGAGCCTCTTGAGTAGGACCAGAGTTGATTCCTGGTGTATGAACTGGTTTCTCAGAGCCCATGCCCTACAGAGGAACACCTTACTCAGCCTTGGTACTGGGGGAAGAGACTTAGACCTACCTCAACTGGAAATGCCAGACCAAACAGACTCAACTTGGAATTCCTTGCCCTCCCTGGGGAATGGATGGGGGGTGGGGGAGAGGCTGAGAGAGGACAGGGAGGAGGGGAAGGAGGGGGAGCAGTAGAGGGTATGAGAAAAACTTTTTTTTATTTATAAAATAAAGTCTTTTTTTTTCCCCATGCATCCCCTTGCTCTTCCTTTCTTCCCTCTCCCAATCCCTCCCAGTCAGCCTTCAGTCTCCTTCCTCCCCATCCCCCCATCCCTTTCCCTAAAAGGGAAAGAGGTCCCAAGGTGGATCAGCTTAGCATCCACTCCAGGCAAGTCCGATGTCCTCATCCTAATATCAAGACTTGGTTAGGTGTTGCTCTGGAGGGAATGGGCTCCGAAGTGCCAGTCTATGCACAGAAACACAGTCTGATCCCTCCCCTCAAGGCTCCTCATCCTGCCCATGTCTGTGGACAGTTGCCTATCCTTAGAGGGCCTGGTTCCTTTTCTTGATGGTTCCCAGGCAGCTGTTCTTAATTCAGTGAGCTCCCTAGAGCTCCAGCCAGCCATCACTGTGGGAATTTTCCTCATAGTCCCTATCCCCTTGCTCATATAGACTCTCCTCCCCTGTTCTCAGCTGGACCAGGAGTTCTGCTCAGTGCTCAGCCATGGATCTCTGCCTCTACCTCTATTCATTGTTGGATGTAAGTTCTATGATGACACTTGGGGTGACTATTCATTTGATTATAGAGCAAGTCCTGTCTGGGCAACACCCTCACTATTGGTTGGAGACCTAGCCACGGACATTCTGTGAGTTCTTGGAGGTTACCCTAGCATCCAGTCTCTTTTCAACATCACATTGGCTTCCTCTATTAAGATCTCCATCTCTTTTTATTTCTTCCTCCTTGTTGCTCCTCTCATTCAATCATCTCCTTCTCTCATGATTTGTTCCCACATCTTCTTGGTTGTGGCCCCTTATTCTGCCAATTAGCTAGGGAGATCTTCTCTATTTTCTCTTCCTAGGGGAATCCTTGGATGTTTCTCTTAAGTTCGTTCTGATCCCAAGCTGTTCAGGGATTGTGATTTGCAGCTTGGGTATTTGTTGCTTTTTGTCTAAAATCCACTAATTAGTGAGTACATCCTGTGCTTATCTTTCTGGGCTTTTGATACTTCCCTCAGGAGGATATTCTCCAAATCCACCCATTTGCCTACAAATTTTAGGGTGTCATTTTTTAACTACTGAGTAGTACTCCATTGTGTAGATGTTACCACAGTTTGTTAATCCATTCTTCAGTTGAGGGGCATCTAGGTTGTTTCCAGGTTCTTGCTATTACAAATAATGCTGCTATGAACATAGTTGAGCTAATGCCTTTGGGGAATGGATGTGTATCCTTTGAATATATGCCCAATTATGGTATTGCTGGGTCTTTGGAGAGATTGATTCCCAGCTTTCTGGGGAACTGACATACTGCATTCCAGAGTGGCTGAACAAGTTTACACTCCTGCCATCAGTGGAGGAGTGTCTCCCTTGCTCTGCATCCTCTCCAACATAGGCTGTCCTCTCTGTTTTTGATCTTAGCCATTCTGACAGGTGTAAGGCGGTATCTCACAGTTGTTTTGATTTGCCTTTCTCTGATAGCTAAAGATGTTGAGCAATTTTTCAAGTGCCTTTCAGCCATTTGTAATTCTTCTGATGAGAATTCTGTTTTTAGTTCTGAACCCCATTTTTAATTGGGTTATTTAGGGTTTTCGGCTCTAGTTTCTTGAGTTCTCTATATATTTTAGAGATCAGTCCTCTGTCACTTGTAGGGTTGGTAAAAATCTTTTCCCATTCTCTAGGCTGTTGTTTTGTCTTATTGACTGTGTTCTTGGCCTTAAAGACACTTATCTGTTTCAGGAGGCTCCACTTATTAACTGTTGTTCTTAGTGTCTGTGCTACTGGTGTTATATTTAGGAAGTAGTCACCTGTGCCAATGCAGTGAAGGGTATTTCCCACTTTCCTTTCTATCAAGTTCAGTGTAGCTGGGTTTATGTTGAGGTCTTTGATCCACTTGGATTTGAATTTTGTGCAGGGTGATAGGTTTGGATCAATTTGCATTCTTCTACATACTACCATCCAGTTATGCCAACATCATTGTTGAAGATACTATCTTTTTCCATTGGATATTTTTGGCCTCTTTGTTGAAAATCAGGTATTCATAGGTGTGTGGGTAAATGTCAGGGTCTTCGATTCGATTCCATTGATCCACAAGTCTGTTCTTATGCCAGTACCAGGTTGTTTTTATTACTATAGCTCTATAGTATAACTTAAAGTTGGGGATGTTGATGCTTCCTGAGGTTCTTTTATTGAGCAGGATTGTTTTGCATCATGTTCTTGAGGGAAATTGATCTGTAATTCTCTTTCTTTGTTGCGTCTTTGAGTGGCTTGAGTATCAGGGTTATTGTGGTCTCATAAAAACAGTTTGGCAATATTCCTTCAGTTTCTACTGTATGGAACAGTTTGAGGAGTAGTGGTATTAGCTCTTCTTTGAATGTCTGGTAGAATTCTGCACTAAAACCATCTGGGTCTGGGCTCTTTTTGCTTGGGAGGCTTTTAATAACAGCTTCAATTTCCTTTGGGATTATAGATCTGTTTAGGTCTTTAATCTGATCTTGATTTAATTTTGGTAATTGGTACCTGTCCAGAAAGCTGTCCATTTCTTCTAGGTTTTCCATTTTTGTGGAGTATAGATTTTCAAAGCATGACCTGATGATTCTCTGGATTTTCTGGGGGTCTGTTGTCATGTCCCCCTTTTCATTTCTGATTTTGTTAATTTGAACACTCTCTCTGCTTTTTGTTTAGTTTGGATAAAGGTTTATCTTTTTGACTTTCTCAAACAACCAACTCTTTGATTCATTGATTCTTTGTATTGTTCTTTTTGTTTCAATTATATTGATTTCAGCTCTAAGTGTGATTATTTCCTGCCCCCTACTCTTTTTAGGTGAGTTTGCTTCTAATTGTTCTAGGGTTTTCAGCTGTCCTGTTTGGTCTCTTTTTTGGGATTTCTCTAGGTTTTTCATATAGACATCTAGTGTTACAAATTTTACTCTTAAGACTGTTTTCATTGTGTCCCATAATTTTGGATATATTGTGGATTCATTTTCATTAAATTCTAGGAAGTCTTTGATTTCTTTCTTAACTTAATCTTTGACCCAGAGGTGATTCAGTTGAGTGATGTTTAGTTCCCATGAGTTGGTAGGCTTTCTGTGATTTTTGTTGTTGTTGAACTCACTCTAATTTTAGGCCATGGTGATTTGATACGGTACAAGGAGTTATTCCCATTTTTTTGTATCTATTGATATTTGCTTTATGACCAAGTATGTGGTCAATTTTAGAGAAAATTCCATGGGGTGCTGAGAAATATGTATAGTCCTTTGTGTTTGGGTGGAAGGTTTGGTATATATCTATTAAGTCCATTTGGGTCATAACTTCTGTTAGATTCCTTATTTCCCTTGAGTTTCTGTCTGGTTGACCTATCCAAGGGCGAAAGTGTGGTATAGAAGTCTCCCACTATTAGTGTGTGAGGTTTGATATGAGGTTTAAGCTTTAATAATGTTTCTTTTACATATGTAGGTGCCCTTGCGTTGGGGACATAAATATTCAGGATTGAAACTTCATCTTGGTGGATTTTTCCTGAGATAAGTAAGTAATGTCTGTCCTAGTCTTTTTTATTGATTTTTAGTTTAAAGTCTATCTTGTTAGGTATTAGGATGGCTACACCAGCTTGTTTTTTAGGACCATTTGATTGGAGAGTCTTTCTCAACCCTTTACTTGGAGCTTGTGTCTGTCTTTGAAGTTGAGGTGTGTTTTTTTAATGTAGCTTCTGTTTTTGTATCCATTGTGTTAGGGTGTGTCTTTTCATAAGTAAAATTAGTTCATTGATATTAAGGGATACTAATGACCAATGATTATTATTTCCTGATATTTTTGATGGTAGCTTGTTTGTATTTCCTTTTTTGGGGGAGCTTTTCTGCTGTGGGATTATTGATTGTTTGTGGTTTCATGGGTATTTCTGGTTTCCTTAGGTTGGAGTCTTCCCTCTAGGGCTTTTTGTTGGGCTGGATTTGTGAATAGGTATTGTGTAAATCTGGTTTTGTCATGAAATATCTTGTTTACTCTTGTTTACTTTGTTGGGTCAGTAGCCTGGGTTGGCAGCCAGGCACTTTTTAGTGTTTGTATAATGTCTGACCAAGACTTTCTTGCTTTCATTGTTTCCATTGAATAGTCAGGTGTTATTCTGATAGGTCTGCCTTTATAGATAATTTGACCTTTTTTCTTTGCTGCTTTTATTATTTTTTCTTTGTTCTGTAGGTTTAGTGACTTGATTATTATATGGTGAGCAGATTTTTTTGGGGGGGGGTCTAGTCTATTTGGTGTTCTGTAGGGTTTTTGTATCTTTATAGGTATTTCCTTATTTAGGTTGGGAAAGTTTTCTTTTATGATTTTGTTGAATATGTTCTCTGTATCTGCTGTTCTCCTTCTTTGATTCAAATTAATCTCAGGTTTGGCTTTTTCACGGTATCTCAGATGTCATGGACATTTTGTTTTATGACTTTTTTGGTTTTAGTGTTTTCTTTAACTGATGAATCTATTTCCACTATTGAGTCTTCCACTCTTGAGAGTCTATCTTCCATCTCTTGGATTCTGTTGGTTATGCTTGAATCTGTGGTTCCAGTTCTTTTTTTCAGGTTTTTTTTTTCCAGCTTTGTCTTAGTTTGTGCCTCTTTTATTGCTTCTATTTCTATTTTTAATTCCTGGAATGCTTCTTTCACCTATTTTCTTTTTCTTGGTTTTCTTTATTTTCTTTCAGGGATGTGTTCATCTCTTCCAATTTTTTGTTTGTAATTTCTTCTGCTTCTTTAAGGGAGTTTTTTATATCCTCTTTTAAGGCTTCTATTAACTTTATAAAGTTGTTTTTAAGGTCATTTCCTTCTGCTTCCTTTTCATTGTTATGCTCAGGTCTTGATGCTGTAGAACCATCTGCTTCTTCTGGTGATGTCTTGTTGATCTTTGTATTGTTGTATGTATTCTTGCACTGGTGTCTGCCCATTGTTTCCTCAGTTCACTCTTGGTCAGTCCTCAGTTGGCTCTTAGTCAGTTGTAGGCCTGGGGGCTCTTAGTCAGCTGTGACTCCAGAGGCTCGGCTGGTCCCATGTAGTTGCAGTGTGATGATGCCAATTGTGTTTTGGGCAGGGGGTGTCCCACGGTAGCAGCTGTGTTTTGCTGGAACTTGGCCTTGGGGGTGTTCTCCCAGCTTTTTTTGATCTAGGGTGTAGCTGGTTGTGGTTCAAGTATGTGTGGGAATATTCCCGGCCGGGGTTTGGAGAGTAGTAGGGTCTCCGCTTAGCCTGAGGGACAGGATGGCACTCACTTTTTAGCTGTGTGTTCAGAGGCTCAGCTGGTCCCATGCAGTTGCCCATAAAACATGTCTAAGTGACACTAAAGTTTGATAGCTGTGAAACAGCATTACACACACATACACACACACACACACACACACACACACACACACACACACACACACAAAGAACAAAAAGAAGAAAGAAAAAAAAGAAAAGAATGTGTCTTTTAAAAATAGCTTCCTTCAGGGTTGGGGGACAGTGGACAGCCTTGGTGGTATACAACTTTAATTTCAGCACTCAGAAAGCAGCAAGAGGTAAATCTCTGATTGGGGTCAGTCTAGTCTACATAGTGATCATGGAAGTACATAGTGAGTTAGACCTTGTTTTTAAAACTACAGGCTTTCTCAGGGCCTGGGTTTGGAATAAGAGAAGTAAGATCAGGGCATGGTATGTGGGTCCTTAGTTGGATATCCCCAATAATTAGTCAGTTTTGTGGGTTCAGTTCTCTCCCACCTTTCTGTGAGTTCAGGGGATTGAATTTATGTCTTGATTATAGGTAAGAGCTTTTCTGCCCTGGCTATGCTAACAATTTTAAGTAATGGTGAAAATGCAGGAAACAAAACCAAAACGAAGAAAAAAATTACAAAATTTTGCATGAAAAAGGGTGCTGCAGCCAGACTGTAGGTGGCACATACTTTAAGTCCAACACTTGGAAGGTAGAGGCAGGCAGGTGTCTGTGAGCTCGGGGCCAGCCTGATCTATGGAGCAA
This sequence comes from Sigmodon hispidus, assembly GCA_004025045.1. Taxonomy (NCBI): domain Eukaryota; kingdom Metazoa; phylum Chordata; class Mammalia; order Rodentia; family Cricetidae; genus Sigmodon; species Sigmodon hispidus. The sequence goes on along the minus strand of PVIH01007496.1, from coordinate 91,030 downwards.
GTTCAAGAAGAGTCAGCACTATACACAGAGAGACCCTGTCTCAAAAAAAAGTGTATGTTGCAGGGCTAGAATAGAAATGGTTTTATGGAAGTGGTCCATGAGAACTAGCCAGCTTCCCCATCTTTAACTTTATTTATAAGGTTTCCACCATGATAGCTACTTTGGTGGGCTGTAGTTTTCAGTCCAAGGGGATAGTCTATTGTTTTAGGAGTATGGGTGGCAGGAACTTGAGGCAGCTGGTCATGCTGCATTCACAGTCAGCAAACAGAGAGCTCAGCTTACTTTCTTCATTGCTTACTGATTGAGATTCCAGCCCCTGAAGTGGTGCTATCTATATTTAGGGTAGATCTTTTCATCTTTATTAACCCAAACTGGAAAATGCTTTCTAGGTGTGCCCAGGGGCTTTTCCCTAGGTTAGCCTAGACCCTGTGATGTCAATATTAATGATCGCACATGAACAGTTCAGTCATCTGAATGTTTTCCGAGAAAGACGTTAGTCCAAATAGGAAACAATCTATTGGTTACATCTTGAAATTAACTTTTAGGAACCTTGATCACACCTAATTTCAAATCTGTTGAAGGTTCAGTGGTCCCCAACTCTCAGTACTGAGGGTACAGGCACAAGCCACCATGTTCTGGTTTCAGGGTGATAGGATGCAGGTCTATACCCTTTCACTTTATTAACTAAGCCATTTTCCCAGTCTCAGGTTTTGGGGGACTCTAGATTTTAAGGACTTTTACTTTGGAGATTTCAACATTTTACAAAACTGCAAAACAAAGAGAATGAAAGAATTGTGAGTTAAGATAAAGTGGCAGCAGGGCTGGAGAGATGGCTCAGCCGTTAAGAGCACTGACTGTTCTTCTAGAGGACAGGGGTTCAATTCCCAGCACCCACATGGCAGCTCACAACTGTCTGTAGTTCCAATTCCCAGTTCCAGGCAAACATCAAGGCAAATAAATAATAAATAAATAAAGTTAAAAAAAAGATATAGTGACAGCACAGATCATTGGCCTAGAAGTACAAAGTCTGAGAGAAAACTATAATCATCAAGAAATAGTTGTAAAGATAAAAACTGACAATATCTACTGTGTTTTAGTCAGTGTTCTATTGCTGTCAAGAGAAACCATGACCATAGCAACTTTTATAAAGGAAAACACCTAGATGTAATTTACATGTAATTAAACATGTAATTTTCTTACAGTTCAGAAGTTTAGTTTATTATCATCACAGTGGGAAGCATGGTGTTATACAGACAGACAATGCAGGAGAAGGAGCTGAGGGTTCTACATCTTGATCTGCAGGCAACAGGAAGTGAACTGTGTCACTGAGCACAGCTTGAGCATAGGAAACCTCAAAGCTCTCCCCTACAGTGACACAATTCCTCCTACAATACAATACCTACTATAAGAAGCCACACCTCCTAATAGTACCACTCCCTATGGGGCCACTTTTTCTTCAAACCACCCCATACCAAATCCCAAAATTAAAAAAGCAAACAAACAACCCCCACAAAAATAAACAACAAACCATTTGCCGTAAGTTTCCAAGTGAGACACACTTCAGTATTTAACAAGGCAGTTTTCAAACAGATACGGAGAAAAGTCTTTCTTTCCAACAGCTGTCATTAAACTAAGTTTTCCAAACGGTCATATAAACTGTGTTGGGTTAAATTCAGAACTATACAATCATATTAGTTTTTAATTTTTTTATGTGTGTGAATGTTTTGCCAATATATCTTCTGTGCACCACATGTATGCCTGCAGAGGGCTGTGGATTCCCTAGACCTGAAGTTACAAATGGTGAGTTTTAGCATAATGAATGTACCTGAGGGAGGCTTAGCTAAAGGGCATGGCTTGTGTACCCTGTCCTTCTTCCCCCTCCCTCTCTTTTCTTCTCTTTCCTCCCTTCCTGGTTGCCATGGTAAGCACCTTCCTCTGCTATATACCCCACCAAGATGGCATTCTACCTCACCTCAGGCCCAAAGCAATGACCTTGAGACTGAAACCTCCAAAACCACAAACTGGAAGAAATCTTCCTTTTTTAAAGTCATTTGTATATTTTTTTAACAGTTTTTTTTTAGCTTTATTTATTTATTTGCCTTGGTGTTTGCCTGGAACTGGAACTACAGACAGTTGTTAGCTGCCATGTGGGTGCTGGGAATCGAACCCGGGTCCTCTGGAAGAGCAGACAGTGCTCTTAACTGCTGAGTCATCTCTCCAGCCCCCATTTGTATATTTTTATCACAGTGATTGAAAGCTAACACAATTCCCTTCAACATCATCCTCAAAACTGTCCTGAACAGTTCCAAATCAGCCCAAAGTTAATAATAATATGAATTAGGGCTGGAGAGTGGGCTCAGCAGTTAGAAACACTTATTCCTCTTGCAAGAGGACCTGGGTTCAGTTTGGTGACTTACAATGGAAACTCCAGTTCCAGTGAGTGTGGTGTCCTGTTCTTGCCTCTTCAGGCACTGCAAGCATGCAGCACACATGCAGACAAAAAAAAAAATAATAATGGAAAGAGTGCTCATTCAATAATAAACTAGTTGTTAACTAACCCCATTGAGGAGATTAGCAACTTTGTGATCCAAATTATCAATATGAATACCACCTGGGCATCAAGTCTTCAATATATTTGCCTTTGGACATATTTTACATCTAGCCTATAAGGGAACCACCATGAATATCTGGATCCATTCAAGTCCTTTGGGAAGAACAGATGGCTAGAGATCACTGAGCAGCGTTATCTAAGTCAGCAGCTGGCTGTGGTGGCGTGAAAGATATGTGGCAATCTGACTCCAGACTGTGCTCAACCACTGAGCCATGTCTAACAGTTCAGTCCAGTGGAGATATAGTGCAAATCAGGCAGGAAATTGAAATTTTTCTAACAGCTACATTAAGAGTATTGTAAGAAACAGGTAACATTAATTTTTAAATACATTTCACTTAACCAAATAGAACGAAATACTATTTGGATGTTTATTTAACAAAATTGGTTGTTACTGTTGGTGATGGGCATCCAACACAGAAACACTCACACACACACACACACACACACCAGATAATCACCTATGTCTGAGCCCTGATTTCAGCATCAATATAAACAGTAGTAGAAACTATTTAAATTTCTTTTGTCGTAAAAATCCTATAAAAACTGTTTTGAACCTTCAGCGTAGCTCAGCAATCATCTTTGTATTAAATGTCAATCGTGAATTGCTCCAATGGCTTCAAGTTACTGTACCAGACCACATATGTACTGTACACATACAAGACAGTTGAGGTCAGTAACCAGCAGTGCTAAAATCTGCCTGCAAAGCTCCTATTTATTCGACGTGGTTGGGATTTCTCTTGGTTTTGAAAAGGAAACATCTCCAGTACTGCCTTGAGCTGTGATTTTAGGTGACGCTAGTTGGTATATTAAGGAACATGTTTATATGCCTTGCTATTATTTTTGTGTGTGTGTGAATTCATGATGTGTGGTCACGATTGTATTGCTATAGTGAAGACATGCAGGCTGGGAGGATCTCCTCCTACCTAAGCAGTTGCAGTTAGAAAAAAAATAAAGGAAGACAAAGGACAAGAGCATAAAGGCAAGACACAGGTGTGAAATATTAGCCCAGGGTGGTCCAGACTGGTGATGCTGACCATCTACACAGTGCCTTGCCTGGTCTTACCTTAGTGGGGAGAGGTGTTTCTGGAGGGATGGCTTCCCTCTAACACCATTATCAGTGTCAGGAAGAAGTTCCTTTAAAGTTACGCTCATTCATTCATCCATTTCTCTTGGGAGAGGGGCAGAAGCTCCAAGGTACAGGGGTCCCTTGCCTTCCACCTTGTGGGGTCCTAGGCATCCTGACCAAACTCAGGTCATCAGGCTGAGTGGCCGATGTATTCATCAATTAAGCCTTCTCCCTGGCCCAACAACTGATTATTTTTAAACAAAATCAAGAGTGTCACCATGGTATCATGGTTGCAACATTCCTTCAAAATGAAAGCGAAATTTATCTTAGATTATGTTCTATTTTTACTAGATACGCATCCGTTGTCTCTAGATTTCAAGGGTCAAAGGTTTGTGTTTGTTCTGTAAATGTCCCTGCTCGCCTGCTTTAGTTTTGCCAAATGGTCTGAATTGAAGCAATCTTTTAAAATGGTCATGGTACACTCGATGTTTTTGAAAGCACCAGAACCATTTAGATCTCATGTCATTATTAGCGCACAGTAGCTCTTCTTGTAGAAATAATGTGTGGGGCTTCCATTAAGTGTCCTCAGATTTTTCACAAATAGGGCAATCTATTGAACTAAGTGTTCAGATATGAGACTTGAAAGTATTCTGAAACATTAGCCATCAGGGAAGAAACCTATATCAGCTGGGGCCTGGAAAGGGTAGCCCCAGTGCTGGTAGAATAAACAGCAAGCTGATGTGAAGCATAGGTAGGGATTTGGACATCTGAGCCCCAAGATGGTAGTCAGGTTAGAGAATCTGTGGAGGGGCTGGTGTGATCCTTTGCAAGTGAAGGTACTTGCTGTGTAAGCCTGATAATCTGAGTTTATAGCTCCAATCCAGTAGACCTGGAATGGAGTCCTGAGATTGTGAGTTTCTAGCAAGTCCCAGGGGCTATTCTGGATGACACTCATGGCTAGATATGTGGATTTTCAACAAAAGTTTGTATAACTGCCCAGAGGTCCTACTAGATTTTATGAGCAGGTTTGAGGTCAAAAATAAAGTTTGGGGGTCAAAGAGAAAGACTGAATTAATTACTTACCTGTGGTATAATAGAAATAATTAGAAACATAACAGATTTGTTTCCAAATTTTAGGATTTTTTATGTTAAAATTTACAGAATGAGGAAATTGCCTAGCATCAAGGAGGATGTTAAACTTCAAGGGGAATTGTTTCTTGCCTAGTTCCATCCTTCTAGCTCTGTCTTATCCATCCCTTCTCACATCAGTCAGGACCAGCTGCAGATTTAATTTTCCTTTAAAATCTTTGAGGCTTGATTGACAGTGTAGAGGACATCCCAGGACTGCCCTCATCCTGACGGTCGAATGAGACAGTCAGTAAAGGTCTTTACCGCCCAACTTGAGATGCAAAGATCATTTCTTTTCTTGGAATAGCTGCTAAATCCACCTTTTTTTGTTTTTTAGACCAGTCTTACCTCTTCAGAAAGTCTCAGAGATTAAGAATTTGAGAAGAAACCCAGAGACAGCATGTGGTGGCTGGGATATGTGATTGTGTAAGAAACCACACACACTATGAAGGGTGTCAAGGATGCTATCTTAACAAGGAGATACAAATTAAAACAGCATTCCCGCAGTGACTCACAGTGATTCCACAAAGCAATCTGGTGCCTAGGGCAGGTTGTTCTTTCAGGACTCCTCCATTTTTTTTTTTTAAGTATGAGGGGAAGTCAATTTAATGTTTGACATTAAGGTGAATTGAAATAATTCAAAATTTCCTTGTTTCTGCAGTTTGATTTAACAAATGCATAAGCACATGTTTATTTGATAGGAACTCTGTCACTCTGCCCTGGAAGAACAAATATGCAGGAGTCTTTCTTATTATTTTTTTTTTTTTATGGGCTTTGCTCTGGAGCCCTGTGGTCTCTCTGCCCTGGTGGGTGAACTTTTGGGTGTGACCTCCCCTACTCTTCTGTGTTTTTCTCTGACTTTATTCTCAGCAGGACATACAAATTATCATGAGCTAATGAATGTCTCACCTGGTACCTGCCTTAGACTTAGGGGTTTGTTTTCCTTTAGCGCTGAATGTGATGCTGGAGTTGGGTGTCAGTAAGTAGTGAGAGGCAAAGACCAGTGGTAAGAACTACAAGCTGCTTGAGGGTTGGGGTTAAAGAGAAGATCAGGGGTTAAAACAGAAGAGTCTAGAGCATGGAGGAAAGGGAAGATGTCTTGTTATTGGGTATGAGGAAACCAAGCCCATTGGGTAGGAATGACAAGCTTTGGGTCAGTGACTTCGGGATGCCTATTCCCCTCCCCTTCAAGGAACTCCTTTGGAAAAAATATGCTAGACACAACTGCATTTCACATATGTTTGCTTCTGATATAGCTAACCGTAATAGACTAAATTGTACAAAAGGAAAGGGTGGCTTCTAAGAAGAGGCTCTTATTTACTTTAGGAAAGAGACCCCCAAACTCTCCCTTGAACAAGGAATTAATTAAATGAAACTACTTTTTCATGGGAAAAAAAAAACTGTGAAAACAAAAAGAGTTCAGTATAGTGAACAGGACTTGAGACATCTACAAAGTCTGAGGTAGCAACAGAAGCCAGTGACTGGAAATGAAGACAATCAAGGCCATGGACTGTTGGAAACAGAGGGCCAAATGGGCCAGTTTATACTTAGAAAACATGGCGCTGATATGAACACCCAGTATGTGTTAGCTATGTCTAACACTGGACATCTAGGAGTCTATGAATCAACACAAATGACTTTTATCAGGTATTTGAGAGACTCCGAAGTATAAAAGTGATGTAATTAATCTGTTATGTAACAGGTAGAGCGATACTTTTGTGGGATTCTGTATAAATGTGGCCGTGAGGTCAGAAGCCTTCAGCCTGCCTGTGAGTATCTTGATATAGGTCTGTGGTTCTACCTCCCTGCCTCCTGTGTTCTAGTCTCTGTGTGTGCCAGTGCCCACCTGTTTGTGGTCTGTGAACCTGCTATCAGCTACCTGTGTAGCAGCCTTGGTCTAGAGTGAATGAAGTATGTAAGTCAGCCTAAAACTCCTCAAATTCTCTTCAGTATCCTGTAACCCTCCTCATTTTCGGGCAAGAGAGCTTGGACCTCCTAACAGCTAACACCAGAAGTCAGAGATGGTCATCAAATTCAGGCTTCAATCAAACTGGAAGGTTAGTACAAGAACAGCACATCCCTACTGACCCACCTTCCCAAGCCATAACTTTTGAAGAGGCGTTGATTCATAAGGTTAAATAATTATCAAATATATAGTTATACATTGAAATTTTCTTTAATTCCAGGGTGTCTTCCCCCCCAATCATTCCCCTAAGCTTAAAACCACTGTTCCTTGTTTGTCCTTTAGAATTTATTTATTTGTTTAGATATAAATAAATAGAAGGTCTTATTTCCAGAACTTAAAAAAATATTCTGGGGCTAAAGAAATGACTCAGCAGTCAAGAGCACTGACTATTCTTCTAGAGGTTCTGAGTTCAATTCCCAGCAAGCACATGGTGTCTCACAATCATCTATAACTGGCTCTTCTATGATGCAGGCATGCATGCAGATAGAGCACTCATACATTTTTTTAAAAAATTGACATGTTTTAATTTTTCACTTCTTTTCCTGGCAATCAGTGGAGCACTTTGGTGTTGTCTTGGATAAAATCCCACAAAAGTAGCGCTCTACCCCAAATAGTTACATAACAGATTAAATACATTCTGAATTTTAGTTTATTCAGAATAAAATTTCTTGAAATAAAACATAATGCTTCTGGCCATCCTTTAATTATTATGATCATTTAGTTCATTTATTCGGCAAAGATCTATTGACTTCTTGCTGTGGGAAAGAGTCTATACTCAGTTCTTGGAAGATTACAAAGACTGAATCTTGCTTATTTTCAAGTGACAAGACTTTCAAGTAGTTTAAACAATTAACTAAATGGAGGTTATGGTGGCTCCTCTTCTAAACACGGGAGTGGGAGGCAGAGCTCAAGCTGGCTTCAGCATCAGCAGAACACAGTGACTTTATTAGTGTTAGTATTTTTGGTTGGTTGTTTTGCTTCATCCTGCTGCTTCTCCTTCTGTAGCCTAGGCAGGCTTTGAACTTGCCATGTTCCTGCTGAAGCCTCTCAAGGGTTACAGGTTGCAGGCCTGTTCTATGCACCTAACTTCTCCTTTGTGAAGCTCCTTCCTGTGACCTATAGGACCACAGCATCATCACAAGTTTATGCTTTTAGTCCAAGAGTACAAAAAACAGCTCCTGTGCTGTCAACTCAAACATTTCTGGAAAGAGCTGTCCCAGTTGGTGTTAACAGTCCATACAGACTGGAAGATTGGGATTCTCTACTCAGCAGCCCTTGTAGAAATACTCTGAAATGGTGAGAGCTAGTTTCCTAAGGATGCTGCTGTCAGAAGGAGGTATGGGCCAGTACAAACATGGAAATAAAGAGCATCCATGCTAGCACCATGAGCAAAAACATGAAGACAACTAATTGTGGGCCATGAAGTTCCAGAAGAAAGTGGAGGCTAGGATGAACCATCCATGGAATAAAGTTCAAGGACTTACTCATTCTCAAATATCAGGCCTGAACTTGCAGAATATGAGAGTAAATGATTCCATGAAGTTGCACTTCAGGCTCCTTGCTGCCCTCAACCTAATTCTGGTCCTGTATTGAGGGATGGGATGCTCATGAGAGCTGTGAGCAGAGGCTGGACTGCCGGAGTCTAAGATCTTGCAATTCTAATCTGCCTACCTCCACCTGCCAGGTGCTAGGGTTACAGGTGTGTGCCTCCACGTCATTTACATTTTTTAATTTATAATATCTGAGTCAAAAATATCAGTCCTTTATCTATTTACTTTATTGCAAAGGTTTGAAGGATGCTTGGCTCCCTTCCAACAAAAATAATTTCTGACTAGCTTTCTAGTGATGTCTGAATTGCTATTATTAGTGATTGGGGTATTGAATTAAAGGATTATCTTCAGGCAGCTATGCCAGTGCCCATCTGTAGGTAATTCATTAATCTTTTAGCAGTTATTTGTATGCTGGTGTGAATTGGCTTCTCTGCTTTGTTTTCCTATGACAACTGAGAATAGACTGGTAAAGGGAGATGAGAAACACAGGTCCTTTGACAGTCTGAGGTAGAATCTGTGAGGGGGAAGATGAGGGATATGTCTATTCAGCCCTGATGTTCCAGGGGCAACTTGAAATCTCCCTCCTTCACCAGTGTGTCATTTTGTTGTGGTGTTGTTTTCTGTAATAGTCTCACTAAGTAGCCCAAGTTAGCCTTGAACTCTTAATACTCCCTGCCTGCCTCCCTACCCCCAGTGGTGAGATTACAAGGCACTTGCCACCCTGGCCTCTGAATCATTTTTAAAAACAGGTTTTCAGTAGAACTCCGTTAAAACTTTCTTGGAAAACACATTGTCTTAGGTAATAGAGAAGGACAATGGGCTTGGAGTAAGAGAGCCTCTTCTCATCGCTCCTTGCTCACTCGGAGGCAGAATAACCTTGATGCAGACACTTAGGTTTTTAGATCCCCCACCTTTCTTCACCTCTTCCAAGGCCCTGTAGGCCATTCTTGGTAACCTGATCACACCATCATGCAGTGTTTTTGAAAATGTATAAAACCAACATAATTTCCTATAATAGACTATTGCTTCTTTCCACTTTTCCTCTATTTCCTCTTTTGCCTGGTGACGCTAAGACAACCATGCTCCCTGAAGGGAAGAAGGAGATAATTTGGTTTAGGGGGGGTACAATTTTTTATGGGTTGCTGTCACTTCTGGATAAAGTTACTAGCTGCTAGAGTGCAGAATATCTCCCAGGAATATCCCCAATACCCAATGTACTGATTTATGCCATGAAAGGAACATGTAAGGTCCTTGATTACAAACTTACTAATGACTATAGTCCTTGAAAGGATTGTTTCAGATGAGTCAGAGTTCAAGGAAACTGGAGGCATCATGAAATCCTACCGTTCGAATATGAAAGAAATGTCATTGAGGCTTTTAAGAAATGTCATGTCAGTCTAAAAAATAATATATAAACTTAGCAACAACAAACTAAGAAGACGAACTGTTTCTAATCTGCTAACAAGAAGCATTTAAATCAGTTCATCTTAAAAACCAATAAAAAATTATCTTTCTGCTTGACATTTACTATAAAATTGTTGCCAAATAAAGAAGCCTTCATGAAGTGAAAGAAAAAGTGGAGCAAGATTAATGGTTTGGTTCTTTGTCTGGATTTTGTAGTTTGTTTCCCAGGCTAAAAACCTTGTAATTTTTATAGTTTTTTGTTTGTTTGTTTGCGTTTGTTTTTTGCATCTTCTGTTTTTTCTCATGCAAATGTAACATGCAATATGTCTCTCATATTTTGAGGACTTATGCATGTTGTAACATACAACACAGTTTCTTCCTTTGTGTTTTCTTTCTTTCGTTTTTGTTTTGTTTGTTTTTTTGAGACAAGGTTTCTCTGTGTAACTGTGGCTGTCCTGGATCTCACTCTGTAGACCAGACTGGCCTCTGCCTCCCCAGTGCTGAATTAAAGGCATTCACCACTACCACTGACCTTTACTTTTATGTATGTATGCTTGACTGAAGAACCCATGGAGGCCAGAAGAGAGTTTCAAATCCTCTGGAACAGCAGGTACAGGTGTTGAGAGCTGCCCAGTGTGGGTTCTGGAAACTCAATTCAAACTTCTTTAGAAGCAGCAAGTGCCCCTCTTCATGGAGGCATTTCCATAGCTTCCATTTTGTTCCTTCATGGATGTATGCTATTTCATTGCTATACCATTGTATGGCTTTACTACATTTTATTTAGCTAGTTCATCAACTGACAAGTATTTGGGATCTTTTCAGTTTCTGGTTATGCTGAAGAGTGTGTTCTTCTTGTACATTTCCTTTTAAATTATGATTTCTTTTCTTTTACCCAACTTTGTATTCATAATTTAGAATGTTCTCTCTCTCTCTCCCTCCCCCGCTCTGTGTGTGTGTGTAAGTTTGGTCATGAGACATTGACCTGGATCTCTTTGAATCGCTCCATGTAAATGACAAGTGGTTCCAGTCCTGAGCACAGACCCATCCACTGCCACCAGTGAAAGTGCAAGGTATTGGGTTCTTCATGGGCTGGTAAACAGGAGCTGTTCTTAATGCTAAGGGCACAGTGTCAGCTTGCCTGGGGTTGGCTCAGAGGCAGAGCAGGTGCTGAATTTACATGAGAGTCTGTGTTCAATCTCCAGCATACTTAATAAACAATTTCAATTATGCAGATAATGATTATTAAAAATAATTTTTAAAGACAGTTGTGGTAGTAATATGTCTATAATCCAAATGGTAGGAAGATCCACACAGAACATCGCAATTTTTTTCTTTTTTTGATATTTATTTTTATTTTTTATGTGAATTGGTGTTTTGCCTGCATGTATAACTGTGTAAGGGTGGCAGTACTTGGAACTACAGACAGTTGTTAGCTGCCATGTGGATGCTAGGAATGGAACTCAGGTCCTCTGGAAGGACAGTCAGTGTTCTTAACCACTGAGCCATCTGTCCAGCTCTGACATCACAATTTCTAAATCAGTCTTAAATATCAAGGCTTTGTCAAAACAAAGGTAAACCCCATTTTTTAAAGTATTACATGTTTATGTATTTATCTTGTTGCGGGGATGCTGCCCATCAGGTTGGGATGAGGACTCAGGATAACATGCAGGAGTGGGCACTGCCTTCTGCCATGTAGCCTCTGGATCTTGGATCTTAATGTGAAACCCAGGACTTCAGGTTTGGCAACAAGTGATTTAAATCCCTGACCCATCTTCTTGGCCCCACCTCCATCTTTAAAATGAGAACTTAGGATCTTTGCCAGGAGCCAGTATTTAAAAGCATTTGTCATGGTGACCTGAAGTCAATCCCCCAAGCCCACATAAAGTTAGAAAGAATTGACTTCACAGAGCTGTTAGCTGACATGTGTACAATGTGTAAGTGCACCACACAGACAACTCATAATCCTGCATCATCATACATACATGTGTACAATAGACAACTCATAATCCCACATCATCATACATGCATGTGTACAGTGTGTAAGTGCTCCACACAGACAACTCATAATCCTACATCATCATACATACATGTGTACAATAGACAACTCATAATCCCACATCATCATACATACATGTGTACAGTGTGTAAGTGCTCCACACAGACAACTCACAATCCTGCATCATCATACATACATGTGTACAATAGACAACTCATAATCCTGCATCATCATACATACATGTGTACAATAGACAACTCATAATCCCACATCATCATACATACATGTGTGCAGTGTGTAAGTGTTCCACACAGACAACTCATAATCCTGCATCATCATACATACATGTGTACAATAGACAACTCATAATCCCACATCATCATACATACATGTGTACAGTGTGTAAGCGCTTCACACAGACAACTCATAATCCTACATCATCATACATACATGTGTATAATAGACAACTCATAATCCCACATCATCATACATACATGTGTACAGTGTGTAAGCACTTCACACAGACAACTCATAATCCTACATACACACAATAAAAATAAACAACTGTATCTGAGCATAACCTGGCTTGAGGTGCCTTAGATTTTATTTTTTATGTTCCATGTATTTTAGAGAAAAGAGACCCTGAGAACAGTTATTTTTATTATTTAATATGCCTACATAAGAACAAACTAACTACAACTATTGTTAAATTTGAAGCGGTGTTTATCAAGTTTCTCCCTTTAAGATATCCTCAATGCTGTATCTTTTTAAAGAAATTTCAATACAAATATGTCTTTTATAGAGTAATAGATGTTGATAAATAAATAGATAATAAAAAACAAAACAAAAAATAAAAATAAACAAAAAAATTAAAAGGGAAATTATATAGTATTTCATTTCTTTAACACTTAACCGGGAAAAGTGAGGCAAGACTCATTCTCTCAAAGTCTGTTATGTGAGGGACCTTGTTATGGGAGTGCTTCACAGGCATCGCTCAATGTCCCTGAATATCAGTAGCCCTACTTTATGGAAGTAAAAACAAAATCTCTGAGAGCTACATGGCTTGTCCAGCTTCATAAAGTTTGGATCATAGGTTTGTTGAATCTGCCTTATGAGGTCCCAAGCCATAGTCACAGACTACGTAATATAGTTTTTCCCTTTTGTTGGTATATTTTCAACTTACATGTCTCAGACAGTCACATTACCTGCAAAAATAATTTTGAAAATAAATGTTCTAATATTCACACATAGATCTTAATTTAAAAATATAAATTATCACAGATCTGTAGAAAGCCAGGAGTATACCCAGTGTAATCAAATATGCTTTAAATGGTGCTTAATTTAGACAATTAAGTATCTGAAATATCTAAAAGGTTTGACATGCAAAATAAAGTAGTTTATCACTACCCAGATTGTTCATGAATGAAATTAATGTGTCACCTGATACTAGGTGTCTGATTTCATCATTAAAAAATTCACATCTAGGGCTGGAGAGATGACTCAGCAGTTAAGAGCACTGACTGTTCTTCTGGAGGATCTGAGTTCGATTCCCAGCATACACATACCAGCTATCAACTGTCTGTAATCCCAAGATCTGACACCCTTACACAGTTATTCATGCAGGCAAAACACCATTTCACATAAAATAAAAATAAATATTAAGAAAAGAAAATTCAAATGTAGGTAGATTCAATGGTTAACAGCACTGGTTATTCTTGTAGAGAGACTCATTTCTAACATCTACATGATGGTTCAAAACCAACTGGAACTCCAGTTCCAGAGGGCCCAATATTCTCTTTTAACCTCTGTGGACACCAGGCACACAAGTGGTGCACATACATACGTGCAGATAGAACATTCATACACATAAACTAAATAAATATTTTTTAAAAATGAAAGAAAACTCAAGTCTTTGAGAAAAAAAAACAACAAAAACCAAACATCCAATGAGTATTCTCAGTTAACAGAGCTGCATGTTAACAGAGCCAGGCTAAAATTATCTTCCGAGAGACAGCCTTATCTATTTTTTATCAGAATTTGAAATTATACAGTTCACTGACTTCTGCTCATTAAAATTTGAAGTTGAGATGACTTAGTTATCAGGTAGATTTTCATAAGGCCTTTGTGATCTCAGATTCCAGCGAAACCTCTATTTGTATTCTGTCTTAAATTGGGTTACGCATGGAGTGGGGTATCAGTCTCTATCTTGAAATTGGATGCTGAGTCTGTGATTCTGTTTGTGTGTGTTCATTACTTTTAAATTTGTGGATCAAGACTGAAGTGGCAGGGCAGGTGGAGGAGAGGGCAGAGGCAGGAAAGAGAGGGAAAGGAAAAGGGAGAGATTGTACTCTCCTACTATAACAGAAATAGAAATGCTTTAGCCCAGGAAGTGAGTCCATAGCAGAACTTTATTTTTCAAGGTGCTGGAGGCTGGGTCATCCAGTCAAGACCAAGAAGACTCTGTGTCTGATGAGGGCTGCCTGTCTTGAACTGGAAAATGGTATCTTACTGGCATCTGCCTATGACAGGAGAGGCCCTTTCACAGTTCTCCTAAGCTCTCTTATTGTTGTTTTGGTTTTTGTTTGGTTTTTATTTGTGTATTTATTATAACTGTACAACAAATGTCATGACAAAATGATTCTTTTCATTATTTGAACAAAGGTCCTATGTGACCTAATGGTAACTCTGCTAGAGGCCAAAGAGAAATCTGTTCCAGGGAGAATTTCACAACAAATAAATAATGGGGAAACCATAGACCAATCAAGTCAAGAGCTGGCCCAAGCCACATTCCCATAAGTGTTGCCAGAGCCTCTGGTGAAGAGTGGTCAGCCACTGGCCAGCTCTTCCCCACTTGAACTTTACCTCTCCAGGACTACCTGGTGGTTGGTTAAAGGTACAGTCTGTATAGCAGAAGACCAGTGCTGTACTGGCCTTTATCTGTGGCTAGCTCCAGACCAACCTGTGGTCCTTCCAGACTCAGATGTCCAGGCTTAGCTTGACAAAAGAAGAAAAATCCAGGCAAACACACACACACACACACACACACACACACACACACACACACACACACACTTTTCACTTTCATGAGTCTCTCCTCCCACCCCAAAGACAGTTGCTGTCTTTTAAATTCAGAATTTCCCCCAGAGTTCCCATTGCCGATTCATACAGGAACAGACGGTTGCAGTGGATCATGGCGGAGAGCATGACCACAGGCAGGCTGACATCACATTGGAGCAGAAGCTGATAGCTTACCTCTGGTCAGTGGAGCAGGAGAGAGCTCTCTCCCTTTAACTAAGTCAAGGAGCAAGTCAAGTACTTCCTAAAGGTCCTACCCATCAGTACAATCACACTGGGAACTAAGTCTCAACGTGGAGGGATACAGCATTCAAAGCCCATGGGATATCACATAGTGGATTCTATTATCCTACTCTATACAAAAATATCAGAAAATTTCTTGGCTAGTTTAGAAAATATAACGGCAAAAAAAAAAAAATTGGAACCCAAATCTTACTGTTTGAGAAAATGTGTTGTGTGTGAAGATGGTTTTCATGTTATGAACCCTAAATCATAAAATTTCAAAGACCACATCCTTGGAAGGAGAGACCACTCAAAATCATCCTGGGGATCCGACAGGAAATAGCCAATATCCAAGCCCAGAGAATTAGATAAGCTTGGGGTCCAGCTGGTATCAGTCAGTTCTGCTTGTTCAAATGCATTCCTATGGAGAGCTGTGTAGAGCAGACTGATTTTAAGGAAGATACAGTAATTGATGCAGTGTTTTTTAGTATCTACTAAGCACATATTGCTCCGAGTGGACCACCGGTGGGCGAGTCAAATCTTGCCCTTAAGGGGCTTCCATTCTCTTCTGAAAAGGGAAAGGAATTACACAAATAAATAAATGCTTAAAAACATTATAAGCACAAAAGCTCCAATTGACCTGAAAGATTTGGAGGAGGTGATATGAGCCTGATTGAAAAATCAGCAGTCCAGGTATGGGGTAGCATCTGGACAAACGACTTATCCGTGGGGGACGGTGCGCGCTAAGGTCTCTCAACTACCTGTGCAGCTCAGGGGTGTTGATCACTACCTTTTAGGTAGTGAGATGGAGGGGAATGGAAAATAAAACCAGTTGGCTGTCTCAAGGTGGAGTACCCATGGTGGAAATAAATATCTGGAGATAAAATGCAAGGCAGGATCGAGCCTGAGGAAGTAGCAGTTTCCCAGAGAAGGGTGCCTGTCCCGTAGTCTGCCGGACCTAACCGTAGTTTATCCCGCAAATGTGGTGATCGCACCTGCTCCTCCCTGCGCCCTGAGCAGAGGCCTTTCCCAACTCCAGTGTCTGCAAATCCAGCACCCTGAGTCCGGGACCATGGCCAGAGGCCCAACAGCTCAGCTCAGGCTTCCCCCGCCGCAGCCTCCGGAGAGGCCCAGACTTTCAGGAAGGCCCCGCGTCCTCGCCCCAGGAGCGCAGCGCCGGCATGGGCGCTCGGGAGGGCACGCGCCTCCATCCTACGGCGGGCCTTCGAGCCTCTGCTCTCACCTGGGTTTTGTCTAACCCGGTGTCCAAATTTGGGGGCGATTCTGTCCCCAAGCTCACGGAGTGTGGCAGGAGCAGCTCGCGCCCTCCACCGGGGCGAGCTCCTTGGAGAGCCTTGCGCGCCAAAGATGGGTGCGCGGAATGGAGTCTCTGCACAGACTGGCAGGCCCAGCCGGGAGGAAGGACCGAGCAGCCCCGATCGCGGGAACCCAGGCGCCCGCCGCCCGGGCGCAGCAGACCTGCGGGGGGCCTCACGGCGGCGCGCCGAGCTCCGGGGGGACGCGCCCGGGCCAGAGCGCGGATAATGACCCGGTCTCCCCTCGCCGCCGCCCCCTCGCAGCCCGCGGGCAAAGCCATTAGCCATTCAGGCCCACAAAGCCCGGAGGCCCTGCGCTTTGTCCCGCGGGGCCCGGGCCGCTGTCATTAGCCCTGATTACGCTGAGCCGCCTGACAGCCCCGCGGGCCGCCGGGCGGACCCCGGGTCCCCGCCGCCCGCTTCACAATGGGAGCGGAAATCGGTGGCGCTGAGGTCCCGGCTGAATAGAGCCAGAAGCTGCGGCTCCCCTCGGCCCGCCCCATTCACCGGCTCTTCGGATACAATATTTTCTTCCTTTTTGTGAAAATTGGAGAGAGAACGAGGTCAAGGAAGACTTTGCGGGAGCTCTTTGCCTGTCATTTGTTTAATGTAAACAAAGAGCAAGCCCTCCCCCACTCCAGCCTGGGCTCCCTTCCCCGCTTCCCTCCGGATTTTTATAAACAAACTGGTGTGGGGAGAGAGGGGGAGCACAGGGGTGGCCCTGGAGTAGGTAGCTATTGGGGAGACAAGAGGCGCCCAGGCCGTTGGGGAGCTTTTTGGGTGGTTGGAGAAGCCAAGGAAGAGCCCAGTTGAGGCTGAGATAAAATCCTGGCTTTGGTCGGTCGGATCTGGCGAAATGTGAAAAAGGCTTCTTTCGTCAGTGTTGGACTGCTTTTGAGGAAATTGAAGAAAGGAAACTGCTGTCTGTATGGGCAGTTCCCTCAATTCAGAACCTTTAGGGAGCCGTCCTGCTGCCTGGAATTTAACACACTTTAGGCCAGAATGAAATTTTAAAGAAAACCCTTATAATAGACGTTAATGGTCGGATTCCCGGGTGATTAAATAAGTCGTTGTGTGAAGATCTGGGCTAATTTCTAACCTGGAGTCATTCGAAGGCTTGATTAATCACAAAGCAATTAAGTGCCACCAGATTTCAGGTAAGCATACACAACATCCTTCAAACGATGTTAACCCCCTTAAGAGTCCAACACGAAATTAGATGAATAAATCTTCGCGTTGTTGAAACATCATAGCTACTTTGAATGTAATTCTTGGGCAGCTTGTTAATTTCGGTAAATAGTATATCTTCTTTAGAAACCTTCACCAAAGCAGATAGGGGGAAAATCCTTCACTGTTAGGCCTTGTAATTTACTGCAAGTATCATTAAAAATTATTTAAAGCTTAGTTCCTTCAAGTGTTACACTATTTTCTGGAGAGAACAGAGTGGATGCTTTCAGGCATCATTTGTACTGGCAAGTTGATTGGTATTTTTAGAATCTCAAATTCTTTTACATAATTTTACTAACTAGTTTTCCACCGCCCCCTTTACCTGAGCTCATAAAAATAAAAGATTAAAAATTGACTATAAATTTCTCCAAGGGCTGGTTTTGGATCACCCCATAGCTTGAAATGAGGAGGAGCTGAGTTACAAAACTGACAGCCATGAATTGAAGTGCAACCTTGCTGGAAGGATTCTAGACTAGGATGAGGCAAGAGAACCTAGAGTACAATTTGTTGTTGCTTTTGAAACACAGCCTCACTGTGTAGCCATGCCTGGCCTGGAACTCATTATGTAGACCAGGATGACCTCAAGCCTACAGAGATCTGCCAGCCTCTCCCTCATGAGTGCTGGGATTAAAGGCATAACACCACCACCAACCAAGGCTGCAAAACTGGGGAGACAATTCAATTTCAGGTCCTTAGCACTTGTCACTCACATGATCTAGAAAGTGAACACATTCTTAAAAAATTCTCTCTCTCTCTCTCTCTCTCTCTCTCTCTCTCTCTCTCTCTCTCTCTCTCTCACACACACACACACACACACACACACATCCCTCTGGAGCCCTAGACTGCTTCTTGGCATCCAGAGAACTACCAGAAGCTTTAAGAATCAAACGGAGGTGGGAGGGTGGGGGGACTCCAGGGAGCTTTACCATAGAAATTTTTCATGGGCTACAGAAGTGTTTAATTTGGGAATTGCCTATCTGATCACAAAGTTTTCTAAACCAGTCCATCTAATGCTTTTTGCTATGAGAATTTCAATTTTCAAGAATTTTCTAGATAAGCAACATTGTACTCAGAGATGGCCATTTATAAAGCCCAATCAGTTTAAGTGATATAGAAACAGACAAAAATCAACTCTTACTGATGTTCTGGGCATCTCATTGCCATTTGCCCACCTATTGTCTTCCTAGATTTTAGTTTTCCTGTGTTTGGTGCTTTAGCATGTTTGTCTTCAGAAATGTTAGCAGGCACCTGACTAAGAAGAACCTTCTAAGAACAGGGGGTGAATCAAAAGGACTCCAATCGGGTGAGAAGTCCAGCCCAAGTGATTTAAAGATAAAAGTCAAATTTGGTAATATGAAATCAATTTCACTAGGAAAAGCAAAGTCTTAGATAGTCTTGTCGGTAGATTTTGTGTGTGTGTGTGCGTGCAAGGTATATGTATGTATGCAGGAAGAACAATTATATGCTAAGTATATTTTATGTGTTTATTGAGGCTCTTTCTACAATGACAATGATGTTCTTGATAAACTGTCACATATTAAATGTAGTGCATTGATTTAGGAAATGTCTGTCATTTCTCTGTAGTCTGGCTTTATGGTCAATATATGACCTAATTGCATACAGTCTCCTATCTTAGTATTTCTCTTGTTGAAAATCACTTATTTGGCCAAATCCCACTTCTGAAGCAGGAAGGTGCTAGTCTAGTTACTGACAACTTCTCCCATTTTTTTCCTTAATAAAAGCTCAATTCTACATGCACTATCTGCTCACCATGAACAATCATGAGTGTCCACCGCTTCTGAATGAGAGGGGGCCTCAAACAAAATGGAAACACTTTTTATTTAAATTATAAAATTCTCATGCCTTTGCATTTTTGTAAAATAGGATTCATTGTCTGAGTCTAGAATTTGTGTTCCCAAATTGCTCTGGAAAATCATTGACACTTCATAAGAATGATTATGTGCACAAACCTTGATCACCTTTGGGGTAAATGTAAAGCATTGCCATCGATGGCATGCTTATGTTTCAAATTCTAGGTTTAATGTGGTAATGTGTATGTGTTTATGTATAAATATTAATATCTATCTCTCTATATTTATCTCTCTATATGGACACGCACAATTCAATGGGACAGGTGGTTAATGATCTATTAATGGCTGTTTAAAAAAATATATACTAAGAGATACCAAAGGTTACAGAGAAGTTGGTGAGCCTATTTGGATAAAATTCCATCCTTTATACTTGGTAAATGGAGTAAGAATGATAAAAAAAAAAAACAAACCAAAACTGAGATATCTGCTCCCTTAATTAAGAAAGGTTACCCACCAAGTTGTTTTATTATTTGGTTTCTCCACACAGAATGCGTAGAACTTGCTCATTTAGAACAGCAAGTTTCCAAAGCTACAGAGAAACCTATCGTGGAAGTCTTTTAAATAAGTAAATAAACAGCATATATATGTTTTGTTTTGTTTTTTTAAAAAAACCTTCAAAGCAAAAGTTATACATATATAACAGCGTCCTTTCGACATGAAATACCCACAGGAGACTCTAGGGCAGATGCTGAGCGTGCAGTTCCGTCTCAAAGAGGTCTGTCTCTGCAGCCAGATCCTTTAGAAAAAGCAAAGCGAAGAGAAGGGGCCTTGGGTCAGGCCTCACCGCGGGCCCCTGAGTCGCGATGGAAGAGCGTTACTAGAGCCGGCTGGCAGTGAAGCAGACAGGGCCACTTAGGCCCGCGGGTCTCTGGCCACCAGGCTTCTGCCAGCGCTATATTTGTCGGTCTCATCCTTTCTTTTTATTTTGTGTATCTCATTTTTACACTGGATTGTGTTTCTAAGCATGATGAGTGGGCAGCTCAGATGTCGCATTCGCTGTCGCTGGACGTGATGGAGATGGCCGAAGTGGCCGCCTTGCTGGACAAACTAGCAGCTGGGCTGGAGGCGACGCCCAGCACTTCTGGCGTGCCCTCACCCTCGGAACGTAGAACCCGCCCGGAGCCCTGCGACAGAACCTGCTGCTGGAGTCTACAGGGGAAGGAAGGGACATGGTCACAGCAAGAAACCAAGCCGCTAGCTACATCTTCCCTCTTTTCTGTGCCCCGCCTCCCCCCCAGTTCTGTGTTAGGACTACTCTTTCTCAGACCCTGATTAGGTGGGAAAGGTGAAGGCTACAGCATTTGGACGGATGCACAACTGCTCCTTTGCAGAACCCTCCAGTTGCTTTATTTACCCTCACGCCCTTTCTCGCTTTCCTCCTTAACCTCCCCAAATCTCTCTCTCTCTCTCTGTTTTCACTCACCGTATTGTCAGAAAAAGCAAAGTGGACATATAAGGCTTCCGGACATGGGATTCCTTTCCTAGTAGTAGGCCTGTCCAGGGCTCATGCCAGAGGAGGTACCCTTGGAATCTGGTCTATTCTAGCTGAAGTCAAAAATCGCGGCCTGGAGGTTGATCGGAGAGTTTGGGCCTGAGATGCAAGATCCACAAGCTGGACAATTAATGCATCAGCAGACTAGCTTGCTCACAGTCTGAGACAAGGATGGTTGGTTCTGCTTCTTAAAATCTGAGACCCTCCATAACTGAAACCCTTTCAGAGCTTCAGGAAAGGAAGCAAAGGGGCTTTAAAAATAAAGTTAACTAGATAGGCTTCACTTGATAAGAGCCTCGGTTCGAGATAGCAAGAATTAGCCTTGGGCCTTTGGATTTCTAATTGATTCTTTCTCCCTCACCCCTCTCCCCGCACCCAACTCCAGGGATACCTTGGTTTGGTGACTCACACCAGCTGCTACAGTGACCCCAAAGTCTCATGAACCAGAGAGAGATGGCGGGGAAGCAGAAGCCTGCACTGGAGTCCAGAACACAGTGGTGTCATAAACCCAAGACAGAGGGCACTCCCAACTCCCGCTGAATCCAGGCACCAGGTAAGGGCGCCTCCGAAAGCCTCTTTCTGCCCAATCCCGGTATGCACCAAGTCCGGAGGCCTCTAGGTACTACTGACCTGTTTTTGGCTGCCGCTGCTCGGTCTCTTTGTCGGCGGTTTTTGAACCAGTTGCCCACCTGCGTGGGGGTCAGTCCAGTTGCCTGGGCGAGCTCACGCTTTTTGCTGGGGTTAGGATATGGATCCTGAAGGTACCACTCTCGAAGCAGATGCCGCGTGCGCTCCTTGAAGCAGTGCGTCTTCTGTTCGCCATCCCAAATGGTCCTCGGTAGCGGGAACTTCTTCCTTACCCGGTACTTGTCTACCGGCCCCAGGGGCCGTCCACGCAGCTTCTCTGCCTCTTGGTAATGAGCTTCAAGCCACAGTGCCTGCAGCTTGGCGTGCGATTCCTTAGTAAACTTATGATTTTCCAGGATATGGTAAAGCTCGCGGTAGTTGCCACCGTGGAAGGCCACGATGGCTCTCGCGCGCAGCACCGACTCATTCTTGTTGAGGGCCTCACAGGCCGCCGGGGCCACGGGCAATGACCACAGGAAGCGACCCAGGCGCTCCACATCGCCGCTTTCCTCCAGGGTCTCGCATACCCCGGCCACTTGCTGGGGGCTGAAATTCAAGATGGGCAGCTGGAACATCGAGGCTGCGTGGACGCCCCGAGTACGACACGCAGCAGATGCCCGCAGGCCGAGCGGATAGCGGCTGGGGGCTATAGAGTCGGGGGGAGCCTTCCCTCCTGGAAAGAACTGTGGGTTGGGTTCAGCTGCGCTTGCTCCGCTTGGGCACGCCAGTCAGCTAGCCCGCGCCGCTACTGGGGTGGGCGGATTGGACACGCGGGCGCCATGGAGACCCCCTGTCAATCACCGGGCAGCTCTGCCAATCAAGGCAGCCTCTAGCACGCCCGGGCCATTTCAGCACCTCCCTAGACTCGACAGCGCCCGCGGTTTGCAAGAAGACAGCTGAGGGTTTTACAGAACTCAAAGGATGAGAAAGAGGTAGGAGTCGCTTGTACACAGGCGAAAACTGCAGCGCCTCACCCTCCCAGCTCCTCCTCCTCGGCTCCTCCCTCTTGTTTTCCCACCACAGAGATAGGATTCTGCAGGAATTCAGTTTGGGGGCGACGCAATGCCTGGGTCCAAATGACTTTAGAGGACAAAGAGCACCGGGAAAAATAAATCCTCCAAGAACTCGCAAGTTTAATCTTTAGGAAGGGACAAACCCGGCGGAGAGTGCTCGCACCAAAGGAACAGGGAGGGAAGTGTATCTTCACTACCACCCCCAACCAAGCACCCATTCCTGTCTGTCTCCCGCTTCCCCCTTCGCGGGAAGCAAAGCCTGGACCTGAGATCTGTAGAAGAGGTCAGTTTGGACTCCAACTTCACCCCCTTCAAACTATTTAAACTATTTTAAACGCGGTGGCCATGACACACACTTGATAACTGGATGTTAACCTCGGAGTCTAACACCAAGAAAGGCGGGCTGTAGGGGCTTCTGACCCAAATAAAGTTATACTTCATAGTTCCCCTCTCCAGTTCAGTGGTCTTGAACAAATGTGCCGTAGCCACATCTAGAGTGAGAAGTCATCCGTAGGTCAGGACAGCAACTTAAAAGCCTACTTCGAAGATCGTTTTAAAGCGTAGATACTTCTTCGTTCTCTGCTGGCAGGCTGATTTTGCCTCTGCCCAGCGTTAAAGTATACAACTCCTGGTAGGGGGAGGAAAAAATCTTGGCTTTTTACATCAGAAGCAGTTCAGTGTAAGCAAAATAGGGAAGGAGGGGTGTTCCACTATACTGTGAGTGTTGAGGGGGCAAGGTAGAGCGGTCAGAGCCGCGGGGCACTGACCCCTCCCGCAGAGAGCATGGGCCTTTTTGGCACCCTGCCTTCTGGCCAATAGATTGAACTGGCTACATGTATTGATTCCCAATTGACATCCACATCATACCGCTTTCTGCGGCTTCCATCAGGGGAAGCACGATCTTATGTGGGCCTTTGATGAGGTTTATTTGGTGGAAAGGAAATACTGGGTAAAGGTGTCCCAAGAAATCAGACGACAAGGCTCACCGCGGAACAGGACTGGGCCTGGCTGTCTTTTCTTTAGTATCAAGCACACTTTGTGTGCGGTTTGTACAGACCGAGTACATCAGAAGGCAGATAGATAGCGCAGATGGTTGGATATGTCGGGTCAGATCACACCACGCCTGAGTGCAGGGTAAAGCTCATTCTGACGGAAAACCCTGATATTATTTTCACAGATCTTCACGGTTCACCCGGAAAAAAAAAAAAAAAAAAAGTAGCGGAGGGAAAGGGGCGGGAAAAGCCCTGCAACCATTTACATCATTTCTGAGAGATTGCGAGCCGCTCCAACAGTGAGGCTTCTATTCGAAGAGCTCATTTTCTTGAAGTGCGACAGAGTAGGAGCAAAATAAAGAGGGCGAAGAAGGCAGTTACGAAGCACAAACCTTCTCTGCCTTGGAGCGACTTCTGAATCAGCCTCAGGGACATATTCTTAGTGAGAAATGCCACTTACGGGGCTCTATAACCCTTGAGGAGGAGAATCCACGGCTCAGAAAAACTCCCGGACCTTGAGGACAAAGGAGAGATCAAGCATGACTGCGGAAAAGCTGCATGCACTTTTCCTCTCAGGCCGGGGAAGGAAAACGTGCCGAGCTCCGATCTGCATGGCCTTCTCTCTTTTCGCTCAGTGGCAAAATGGCTTCACCTGCATCCTGTGTTTTGGAATTTAGGTTGAGGTTCTCTACTGGGGCTCCCAGGCCCAGTACAAGCCGGTGGTACCACAGGTCACACCATCTTTCCCCCAACACTCTTTGGCAGCGAACACAATTTAAATGCCGCAGGTTGCAGGGCAGAGACCACAGGGACTCACGTTTTGCCTTTAACCTTTTTTTTAATTTTCTAAGTCAAGACGCCCCAGCCGGGAAATGCTAGTATTTATCTCATTGCCTATCTCTTGAACAACAGTTCCACAAATATTAGATAAAAGGACACTTTGGCCTTTGAGTTATTTAGGGTTTCAGCGAGATGGTGGGGCTCAGAGTCTGGCCTGGCATTGGGAAGTCTCCAAGGAGGTGCGGTCGGTCAGAGCTTGGCAGATGCCTGGTTACCCAGCGGGAGGACACTAAAGGCTGAGTTCTGGGGTGGGAGACTAGATCTTCCGCCACCGTTGGGGACTTAATTTTGTAAACTCAAAAGAAATAAAGGGCCCCTTGGAAATTCCCTCTGTTCATCGGCTTCACCTGGAGAAAAACTGGAAGAGATGAGTGGGCCAAGTTCCCATCCAAAAAAGGGGGACGCTTCGTGGGCTTCTTAAAAATGAGTCAGCTGTGCAAAACACAGCCCCCACCGCATTTTCAAGCGCTCATAGCCTGCCTGCCTTTGCCAGGCAGAAAGTTGTACTTATTGATGACTTTTCTTAATTTAAAGAAAAGAAAAAGGTTAAAACAAACAAACCAACTTGGGGAAGTTGTGACACCCCTCTACTGACATCCTCCTCACTCTCCACTTTATTATTTAATTTTATATTTTCAGCACGCCCATGGCCTGGGGCCTGTTGAGATGCCTTCTGCCCCATGCTTCACGGGGTAGACCCGCCAGCGCTCAGTTCCGGCCAAGAATCCAGAGCTGTCGATTCTGCCGCCAGTTTTAGTTTGGGGGCGGGATGTGGAGAAAACTATGCAGAGGTAATGTTCAAGGGCAGATTATAACTGTTTAGATAGTACCTCACTTCTGTGTATATAGGCTTGCTAAGGCTCTGTACTTATGTTGTTTTCCTTTCTAGGGTAGAAAGGCTCACACTGACCGAGTCTCTCAGAGCTTAGAAGTCAATATACTTTTACTGAGTTCCCGTCTTAGCTTTTCATTGCCTGCTCCTAACTGTTCCTAATTGCAATGCCTGAAAAATAATGGCGTGTTTCCCTCCCACCTCGCCACATTTTGAATAGTCAGGGGCTTTAAGAATGTAGTAATTGAATCTATCTGAATTCCTTAATAAAGGCGTTGTGCTGCATGCGAGAGTCACAGGCTGGAAGACAATGAGGCCCCAGTCTTTTGTGTCCCTTTGGACTTTTGGAGATTTTACCCTCCCTTTGCTTTTCAAAGCCTGATGTTGATGATAAAAAGCTGTTGGGTTTTGTTTGTTTTGTTTTTTTTAATTGTTCATACCTCTAATTTAAAATTCTATTTTAAAATAATTACTTAAACTATCTCATTTATAGGGGAAAAAATCCCAAAAAGTGTCAATTCTGTGGATTTTCAAATGGCAGTATGAAAATTTCATAGCTTTCATTTATTTATTCCTTACTTCTGATTTCCCGGCGAGACTGTCCACACAGAGGACAGTGTGTTTGTTGATGTCTTTGGTCCAGATCTTCAGATAGTGGACTGAATTCTAGATCTTATTCTAAAATGTACACTGTCCAAAACCAAACCAAAACAAACACCTCCCAAGGTAGGTTGAAGTTGTGATTTTCCACGTTTTGGCATTTTTTTTTTTCTCTAAGGATGCACGGTGTAACAAGGAGCAGAGAGACTCTTTCATTACCTGCTCCTGAGAGCAAAGAAATGCTGTCTTCGGAATGGTGGGCAGCTGTCCTAGCATTGTGAATATAACTCAATGCCAGAGGAATGTTACAATGAAAGTATTGATCTAATTTTAAAAGATGAGCGTTTGTTATTATCTCGTTATTATTCACCAGCTGTTGTCTAAGTGGCATTTTAAATGATGTAATATTGCTTATGTTTTTAAGTAGAGAAGAATTATGTATAAGTTACTATTTTTTAAAGTAGTGAGTAGCAATCTTTAAGAAATGTGTCACCCATCGAAGTGCATTTTAAGTTCTCATTTGTGGCGGATTTTTGCCTGAGAATTTGAATCTAAGCATCTTGTGAGTTATTGTCCCCATAATATAAACTATGATCTTAGATGCATGTGTCTCTCTCCTGCTTCTTTAAAGTAGGCTTCAAAGTGCACAGGGCTAACTAATCACACAATCTCATTGCTTATTTAGGGCTATGCATCATTGGATCTGAAGGATCAATGCTTAGCTATGTGACCAGTCTAGGATTTATAAACACACTCTTATCAGTAATAAAATGTTAATTGATTGACTAAAAGAATGATTAATTCATAATTCTCTACTGGAACATCATTTCCTCCTCCTGTTATAATGTAACACTATATTTAACATCCCCCTCATTATCATCAACATTGTTTCTTTCTCTTACCATTTCCAACACCAAGATCAAAGTATCTTTCTAAAATACTCATAATGGGAAATTGAGATAAGTGCTCATTAGATAAAGGTTTTTACCACCACGCCTGACAACCTGAGTTAGATCCTCAGATCCCACATAGTGAGGAAAGAACCTATTTCTAGAAGATGTCCTCTGACCTCGGAACATGTGCTGTGGTAGGCGAACACACACACACACACACACACACACACACACACACCCCATTAATAAATACCATAACTTCTCTGAATTGATCTCCTGGATTAACAGAAGACACTTTTTAAAAATTGCATTATTAAAATTATACTTAACTGACATCTTACCTTCAAAGTAGCTGTTCTCAGCCGAGGGCAATCTTACCGTTCCCTTCCCTACTTGCAGGAGACACTTGGCAATACCCAAAGACATTTTTGATTATCAAAATTGTCATCTAGGGACTGAGCTGGAGGTGTTAATATCTTAATATTTGGACAGAGCAACCCCTGACAATAAACACCAATAGCACTGTTGCTAAGAGCTCCAGCACCAAAGGATTCCAAAATAAATAAGGCATGAAGCCTTGATAGAATTCTGTTACCCCAGAGATGAATTGTTTGCAAAGAAATCAGTTCAGTTGATTTTGTTTTGTTGTAATTTGTTTATTGTATTTGTGTGTATGAATGTTTTGCCTATGTGTGTATGTCTGCCCATCAAGTGTGTACTCGGTGCCTGAAGATGTCAAAAGAGGAAATTGGATCACCTGGGACTAGAGTTACTCATGGTTATTGGCTACCATATGGGTGCTAGAAGCTGAACCTGGGTCCGATAGAAGAGCAACAAGTACTCTTAATCCCTTAGCATCTCTCCAGGCTTGGTTGGACTCAGTATGTTTTTAATTTCATTTTGTTTGAAGACCACATTAATAAAATCAGTTCTTAGGACTTTTGTTTGTTTGTTTGTTTTTTGTTTACTGTAGTTGATACCAGTTGTTTTATTGGTAAGCAAAACACTCCCCAAGAACAGGATGGTGTTTTGGAGTTATGGTCATTGGACAATTGATATGACAGACATCAATGGTCATCAGTCTCTCCTCATTTTACAGGGATCAAAGATCATCCACATTATGCATCTTATTAGTGGCATAGAGAGGAATAAAACATACTCAAATTATTATCCTTTGCGCATGTTGCTTTCTCCATCCACTCAAGGGAGATTGTTTAATTCTAGCAGAGTTAGGGGCAGAAGATCTGAACCACACCCAGATATTTACTGACCCTCCACATGTCTGTATTGTTTCATGTAGCTATGACTTCAGCATTTGGAACTCTCTAGTTTAAAGGGTGCAGAGGAATTTAAACTGTCTTGGATGTAAGTAACTCTTGCAAACCCCAAACAGTCCCTGAATCAAAATGTGGCTTTGGGATTCCATTGTCTTCTTTGGAGATGGGACACTGCTGGAGTCCAGGGCTGGTACTATTGAAGAGCCTTTCCTGAGTCAGCACACTGTCCACTTACAGGAAAACTGAACTGAATGTGGCCTCAGGGGAGAGGGGTTGGACCTGAGGTGTTGTAAGGCTGGGTTTAAGTGGAAAAACTCTGGACCCTTTTGTCAGGTCTTTCAAAAGAATAACAGCGATGCTCACAAGCATTTCTATAATTAACAAGCTGTCAACATTTTCTATTACGTCGACAGAAGTCGATTACAGACCTCAGAATTGTGATAAATGTTTCTTTAGGTCTGAAATGCTAGCCTTCATCTTCCTTTCAGCCTAGGGGCAATTTTTGAAACCAATTTTGTTTCAATCATTTTGGATCAGTTGTGTGGTAATTTTGGAAGTGCAGATGCTTCAGGCCCACCTATTGAAATAAAGATTTTTAAATGGAAACCCAGAGAGGAGGCCGCTTAAGCCCCAGTAGGACCAGCTGCAAAGCTCTGGCAAGGAATTATATAGGCAAGCACTGAGAACCAAATTGCAAAAAATAAAAGATGGAGAAATGTGTTTCCTTAACATCAGATTTTTCTCTCTCAAGCCTTTTAGACTTTTTTCTGTTTTGAAAAAAAAAATCTATTAAAACAGTTATTAATCCTGGGGTTGAACTGAGTTTCGGAAATTTTCATTCTTCCTTTAGTAAATTTTCTTTTATATTTTTTTAAACCTATATCAATCATTTTTGTGCTTATCTGCTATTTTATTCCTCAGTGAGTGTTAATTATTCTTAATAATGCCCTGCTTTCTCTCTTTTCTATTCAGTCTGATCAGTGAATCCTTCCATCTGTTCCCTAGTCTCCTTTACTAAGCACCTCCTCAGTAGACTCAGCTTGAATTGTAAGGTAGACAAACACCAAATGTTCACTCTCGAAAGAAGATGGGATGGAGGAGAAGGAGTGGGTCTCAGAGACGAGGGATAGAGTCACCATACTGATGTCTCAGGACACTGATGCTTCTTGCACTAAAATGTACAGTAGTCATGACGTAGTAGATGCAGAGGAATTTTAGATATTTTAAGTTTATGCCATTGCACTAACTGCATGTTTTGGGGCCCCAGTTTCTCATCTAACATGCAATAATCCTTAGATGGTAACTACAAGGATTAAATATTCAAGATATGAATGACTACCTTTGCATAGTGCATGACACAATGCATTTCAACAAGGATTAGGTCCCCTTTGTGACCAACCATTGACATAATCTAGCAACTAGGCCTTTAAGTATTGTCTACACAATGTCTCACTTTCCACTTTGTTCTTGATTTCACCATCCCTTGGTGTTATCTTTGGTATCAAAGTAAAGTAAAGATTTATTTATTTCATTTTATGTATATGAGTACCTTTTCTATATGTAAGTATGTGTATCACATGCATGCCTGGTGCTTACAGAGTTTCAGAAGAGGGTGTTGGGTCCTTTGGAACTGGAGCTACAGATGGTTTTGGACTAATGTATGAGTGCTGAGAGTTGAACACAGGTCTGATACAGTACATCTCTCAACCCCTGAGCCATCTTTTCAGCCCCTGAAAACATTCAAAACAATAGGTTCTTCTGAGGTAGGCTTTTGTGTTCCTTGTTGTTGCAATAAACTAATCTAAAATATTCAAAATTGCTTACATGAATTTTCTTTTATCTTTACTATGCTTGTTTCTTGTGGCTGGCGTAACAATGTGCCTCAAAGCTGGGTGGTACCAAACACTCAGAAATGTACTCTCTCAGGGGTCAGGGTCCACACATGTGATTAGTGTTGGCAGAGCCATGCTCCTGCTAGAGGCTCTAGGGAAGAATGCCTCTTCTCCATTCTAGGCTTCTGGTATTTATTTCTTCCATTGTAAATGATTCTTTATAGGCTGTGCTCTGTTCTTCACCTCACAGTCATGCATGCACACGCACGCGCGCGCACGTGTGTGTGTGTGTGTGTGTGTGTGTGTGTGTGTGTGTGTGTGTGTGAACTCTCTGCCCATATTTTATAAGGATCCAGAAGATTGTATTAGGGACCATCTGGGTAATCTAGGGTATTTCTCCTTATAAGATCTTTAACTTAATCACTTCTCTTACCACATAAAGTCAGATTCACAGATTCTGGGGATTAGGAAGGGAATTTATCTTTGGCAATCTTCTTCCTTCCAGCATACACACCCGGTCACCAGTCTCAAATGGTTTCATAAATGGGAAGACAGAATATTGCAATTGATTGATCTAGAAATGGAAAAACCACTTTTTGGCTTTATTATTTTTTTAAATAAATTATTTACTTCATTTCAAATTATTCCATAACAAGATTGTGTAGAGTCCAATGGAAGATGAATTTTAATTTTATTTGAAATTGTTCAATTTTCTTTAGGACAACAATAGGTATAAAAATAACTCATGTATTAGATTTATGTCATGGAATTAAAAAGTGAGAGAAGATTTCATCTGTCTTTGCATTTTCTATTCAAATATAGAATGTTTAAGTAAAATGCATAAATATAAAAAGAAATCTGCAGCTATTTGTTCTTATTTCAGAGAGTTGAAATAGTACTCATAACTTTTTAAGTGATAATATATGTAATTGATCTCTATTAATATAACACTGAGGAGTCAGAAGAATCTTATGACAGAATTTTGAGTTAGCTATTCAATATAATTTGTGTCATTTAATATACAGCAGTGAACTGTTTCTTTGGGTTTGGTGAAACCCCACCATGAGCTGTAATTCTCTTATGTTAGTCTGTCCTTTCTCTTTTTGTTAGAGGAGTGAAACGATTATTCAAGAAAAAAAATCTCTCCTATTAAGATCTCACCATATGGAAAACAACTAGATGTAAAAAAAAAAACAAAAAACAAAAAACAAAAAAACAAAACAAAACTGCATGTCCCAAAATTGTGAACTTGAATCAAAAAAGTGCCCCTGGGCATGGCTCAAATGATTAAATTCTTTCCCCTTTTATTTTTCCTGACACACGTATGTATGCGCCTGTTTGACTGCATATGAACCATATGTGTTCAGGTGCCTGCTGAGGCCGAAAGAGGACGAGAGATCCTCTGGAACTGAAATTAGAAGTGGGTGTGAGCCAACTGATGTGAGTGCTGGGCTCCAGGTCCTCTGCAAGAGTAACAAGTGCCCTTCATCCCGGGCCATCTTCACACCCTATTCAAGTGTTCTTTTATGCTCATCAGTAAAATTTGGAGTTTGCTTATGTAGGAAAGGCAGAGATGTGAATTTATGATTTGGGGTTGTGATGGTTACTTTGTGTGTTGGATTCATTTTAGAGAAGAAATCCTCAATTGAGAGAATGTCTCCACCAGATTGGTCTATAGGCAAGTCTGTGGGACATTATCTTAACTAATGACTGATGTGAGCAGGCCTCGATCATTGCGGCCAGTGCTACTTCTAGGAAGGTGGTCCTGAGCTGAAGGTGGTCCTGAGCTGTATAAAAAACAGGCTGAGCGGGGCTGGAGAGATAGCTCAGCGGTTAAGAGCACCCTCTGCTCTTCCAGAGGCCCCGGGTTCGATTCCCAGCACCCACATGGCAGCTAACAACTGTCTGTAGTTCCAGTTCCAGGCAAACACCAAGGCAAATAAATAAATAAATAAAGTTGAAAAAAAAAACAAAAAAAAAAAAACAGGCTGAGCAAGCCATGAAGAGCAAGCCAGTAAGCAGCATTCCTCCTTGGCTTGTGCTTCGACTCTTGCCTCCAGGTTTTGGACTTGAGTTTCTGCCCTGATTTCCCGTTATGATAAACTGTAATCTGTAAGATGAAAAAAGCTCCTCTTTCACGCCTCAAGATGCTTATGGTCATGGCTCAAATCTTAACAGGCTACTCTGTGGGAGCTTGGAAGATGATAATGCTTGAGAGCAATGCAGATGATAAAAGCCTGGCTTGTGAAGTCTCAAAGGGAAGCAACCACTCTATCAGAATCATCTGTGTGACATTTTGGATTAAGAATCTGTAGAAATGAAAATGTTCTAACCACCAATACTGGTTAGCTGAGGCTGGAAAATACGTTGATTAATAAGAGGCCAGTAAGGTGTACATTGGAGAGGTGAGAGGTCAAGTGGTGACTTCCACTCCCTAAGCACAGTTCACCCAGACCATGGCTGGTGTAGTAGTGGCATGGAGTAGCCTAGTCCCTAGGCATACAGCTGGGAGATCAGAGGCCAGGCAGTGACTTCCACTCCCTGAGCCCAGGTCCTTAGATGGGGCACAGCTTGGCAGTGGAACACAGTCTGCTCAGACCACTGCTGGCGTGATAGCACTTTGACCCCATAAGACCAGCCAACCCTCTGGACACACAGCTGATTAAGAGCCCTCAGACCAACAACCAACTAAGCACTAACCAAGAACTAACCAAGAGTTAATTGAGGAAACAATGGGCAGATGCCAGTGCAAGAATACATACAACAATACAAACATCAACAAGACACCACCAGAAGAAGCAAGTGGTTCTAGCTATAGCTTCAAGACTTGAACACAACAATGAAGAGGAAACAGAAGGAAATGACCTTAAAAACAACTTTATGAGACTAATTGAAGTCTTCGAAGAGGATATAAAAAACCTCTTAAAGAAATAGAAGAAAATACAAACAGAAAATTTGAAGAGATGAACATATCCCTGAAAGAAAATAAAGAAAACCAAGAAAGAGAAAACAAACAAGTGAAAGAAACTTTATAGGAATTAAAAATTGAAATAGAAGCAATAAAGGAGGCACAAACCAAGACAAAGCTGGAAATAGAAAATCTGAAAAAAAAGACCTGAAACCACAGATTCAAACATAGCCAACAGAATCCAAGAGATGGAAGACAGAATCTCTGGAGTAAAAAACTCAATAGTGGCAATAGATACATCAGTTAAAGAAAACACTAAAACCAAAAAAGTCATAACATAAAATGTCCAGGAAATTTGGGACACCATGAAAAGGCCAAACCTGAGAATAATTGAAATCGAAGGAGAACAATGTCAGCTCAAAGGCACAGAAAATATATTCAATAAAACCACAGGAAAAAAACTTTCCCAGCCTAAAGAAGGAACTGCCTATAGAGATACAAGGAACTTACAGAACATCAAATAGACTAGACTCTCCCAAAAGTCTGCTTGATACATAATAACCAAGCTACTAAACCTACAGAA
Organism: Sigmodon hispidus; assembly: GCA_004025045.1. NCBI lineage: Eukaryota > Metazoa > Chordata > Mammalia > Rodentia > Cricetidae > Sigmodon > Sigmodon hispidus. Next base: position 57,709 of record PVIH01007496.1, on the reverse strand, counting down.
TAAAGAAAGAATATTAAGAGCTACAAAGTAAAAAGGCCAAGTTACCTATAAAAGGAGACTCATCAGAATAACACTAGATAGTATGAAAACAATGAAAGCCAGGAGGTCCTAGTCAGATGTTATACAGACACTAACAGACCACAGTTGCTAGCCCAGATATACTATACTCAGCAAAACTATTAATCACCATTGATGGAGTAAACAAGATATTTCATGACAAAACCAGATTTAATCAATACCTAACCACAAATCCAGCTCTACAAAAAGCCCTAGAGGAAAAACTCTAATGTAAGGAAACCAGAAATACCCATATAACCACAAACAATTGATAAGCCCACAGAAGAACTCCCCCAAAAGGAAATATAAGCTACTACTAAAAATGACAGAAAATATTGATCATTGGTCTTTAATATCCCTCAATATCAATGGACTCAATTTAGCTATAAAAAGACATACCCTATCATGATGGATACAAAAACAGAAACCATCCTTCTGCTGCATACATGAAACACACTTCAACTTTAAAGACAGACACAAGCTCACAGCAAAGGGTTGGAAAAAGACTTTCCAGTCAAATGGCCCTAAGAAACAAGCTGGTGTAGCCATTCTAATATCTAACAAAATAGACTTTAAACTAAAATCAATAAAAAGAGACCAGTATGGACACTAATTATTCATCTCAGGAAAAATCCACTAAGACAAAAATTCAATCATGAATATCTATGCCCCTAACACAAGGGCACCTACATATGTAAAAGAAACACTACTAAAGCTTAAACCTCATATCAGACCTCACGCACTAATAGTGGGAGACTTCAATACCCCACTTTCACCCTTGGATAGGTCAACCAGAAAAAAACTCAACAGAGAAACAAGGGATCTAGAAGAAGTTATGACTCAAATGGACTCAGTTGATATATACCGAACCCTCCACCCAAACAAAAAGGAATATACATATTTCTCAGCACCCCATGGAACTTTCCCTAAAATTGATCACATACTTGGTCATAAAGCAAATATCAACAGGTATAAAAAAATAAGCATAACTCCTTGTACCATATCAAATCACCATGGTCTACAGTTAGAGTTCAACAACATCAAAAAATCACAGAAAGCCTACCAACTCATGGAAAATAAACATTGCTCAACTGAACCACCTCTAGGTCAAGGAAGAAATTAAGAAAGAAATCAAAGACTTCCTAGAATTTAACAAAATGAATCCACAACATACTAAAACTTATGGGACACAATGAACATAGTCTTAAGAGAAAAATTCATAGCACTAGATGTTTACATAAAAAGACTAGAGAAATCCCACACAAAAGAACTATCACCACAGCTGAAAGCCCTAGAACAATTAGAAGCAAACTTGCTAGAAGGAGTAGAAGGCAGAAAATAATCAAACTTAGAGCTGAAATCAATGCAATTTAAACAAAAAGAACAATACAAAGAATCAATGAATCAAAGAGTTGCTTCTTTGAGAAAGTCAGCAAGATAGATAAACTCTTATCCAAACTAACCAAAAAGCAGAGAGAGAGTATCCAAATTAACAAAATCAGAAATGAAAAGGGGAACATAACAGTAGACCCCCAAAAAATCCAGAGAATTATCAGGTGATGCTTTGAAAATCTATATTCCACAAAAATAGACAACCTAGAAGAAATGGACAGCTTTCTGGACAGGTAGCATTTGCCAAAATTAAATCAAGATCAGATTGAAGACCTAAACAGTCCTATAGCACCAAAGGAAATTGAAGCTGTCATTAAGTCTCCAGAATAAAAAAAAGCCCAGGCCCACATGGTTTCAGTGCAGAATTCTACCAGACATTCAAAGAAGAGCTAATACCACTACTCCTCAAACTGTTCCATACAGTAGAAACTGAAGGAATATTGCCAAACTGTTTTTATGAGGCCACAATAACCCTGATACTCAAGCCACTCAAAGACACAACAAAGAAAGAGAATTACAGACCAATTTCCCTCATGAACACGGATGCAAAAATTCTCAACAAAATTCTGGCAAATCAAATCCAACAACATATAAAAAAAGTCATTCACCATGGTCAAGTAGGCTTCATCCCAGAAATGCAGGGATGGTTCAATATATAGAAAAACTGTAAATGTCATCCATCATATAAACAAATTGAAGGAAATAAAACCACAGAATCATCTCCTTAGATATGCTGAAAAAGCCCTTGACAAAATCCAACATTCCTTTATGATAAAAGTCCTGGAGAGATCAGGAATACAAGGAAAACACCTAAATATAATAAGGGTGATTAAAAAAAAAAAAAAAAGAGGCCTGCATTATTGACATAAAATCTGCCAGGAAGTGTTTACTCAGAATATCACTGAGGAGCTGTGTTCCAGAGGAGACAAAGTCTGTGTCTTAGGCTGGCAGCTGAATTTGGCACTGTGTGGGAGTCTTCCCTGCGAAAGTGGTTTGGTGTTAGAATAATCATAGAGAAGTACAAGGCTAGAGGGATCACAGAGAGCAGCTGAAGCCTGGCACTGTGAGAGGTCAGGAAGGGCCACTAGGAAAGCTGTCACTACAGTCACAGTAAAGACCCCAGAATTTTGGAGATACTAGGACTATAGAATAATCACAGGGACAGTGACAGATGTAGAGTGTGGATCAGCCAGAGCCCATGAGACGAGCAATATGTGCTTTGGATGTCAGAGCTGGAGAAGCAGAAGTGCCCAAGCCCTGAAGAGCCCAAGAGATTGGGAATGAATACCAGATGCTGGGCATTGACATACAGTGTTTGCTTATACTGCTGGATGTTGGTTTTGATTTGTTATTGTTTCTGTGTCAACTTGATATATACTCATCTGTGAAGAGTAACTCTCAGTTGAAGAAGTACCTTCATAAGGCTAATCTGTAGGCAAATCTATGAGGGCATTTTCTTGAGTAAGGATTTTATATGGACAGATGTGGCCTGCTGTGAGAAGTAGTCCTGAGGTGAAAAAAAAAAAAAAAAAAAGTTGGCTGAACAAGCCAGAAGGAGCAAGCTAGCAAGCAGCATTTCTCCAGGACCTTCATCCTTTGTTTCTGTTTTGCCCTCAGGTTCCTGCCTTGAGTTTCTGCTCTGACTTTCCTTAGTGATGGGCTGTAAGCTGTGAAATGAAATAAACCTTTCCTTTCCATGCTGCTTTGGGTCATGACCTTTATCACAGTGACAGAAAGCAAACCAGGATAATAACAATGATGGTAATGACGATGATAATGATCATGATTAATGATGGTGATGATGATAATTAAGGTCTTAGGTAATGTAGAACTTTTTTTTTTTTTGATGAGATTTCTCTGTGTAACAGTCTTGGCTGGCCTTGAATTCCCTTTGTAGACCAGTCTGACATTGAACTCACAAGGATCTGCCTGCCTCTGCTCCCCAAGAGCTGGGATTAAAGGCATGTACCACCACTGCTCGGCATTATAAAACTTTATATACTTTAAAGGCATTATTGTATCATAATGTAGTACAATAATTAATATTTAGAATTACTAATAATGAACAAGAAAGCTTTTCTGTTGAGTTCCCTTGAGTTAGTGGATATTGATAATTGGAAGAAAAGATAATAGAAAATGAGATTAGAATGTAAAGAATTGTTTGGAATAGGACTGTGATAACTAGCCATTTCTAATCTTGTAAATGAATCAAATCTGATGCTTGAGAAATAGCCATTAATGAAGTTAAGTGGTTATTACAGAAAGGTATAGGTCTCTCAACATGGAAAGATTTGCTTACTCTGGGCCCAGAAATTATGTTTGCTCAATCAACATAAGTAAAAAGACAAAGGGTTTTGACAATATAGTGACAAACACAGGGTTCTTTTATATAGAAGGGGGAAATGCAATTAGAAACTCCAGAGAAAGTAAAATATATATGATATATTATGCATAGAAGTGAAAAAAAAAAAAACCCTGAGGGTCAAGGGGATGCAGAAGCCTGAGGATCTGAGTTTGAATCCCCAGTCCCCACATTAAAAAACATGTGCCTGTGATCCCAGGGCTGTAGGCTGAGACAGGAGAATTCTGTGAGGTTACTAGCCAACCTGCCTAACCCAATGATGAGTTCTAGGTTCAGTGAGAGACTTTGTCTCAAAAAAAAAAAAAAAAATCAAAGCTAAAAGTAGCAGAGGAAGACACCAGACATTAACCTCTGGCCTCCACATGTACAAACATGAATGTTGGAATGTACACACACCACACACATACACACACACATACACAGAAACAAATAAAACACAAGAGCATATTTGTAATTAATTCCTGGAAAATAAATAATAAAAGAAATTTTAGTTGATTTTACTTGGAAAATTGATTCAAGTAAAATTTCTTCTTCTTCTTCTTTTTTTTTTTTCTGTTTCAAAAAGCTTTATTTTTGCTTGGTCCAAGACTTAGGAGGGGCTCCAGGGCAGTTACAAAGCTGCCTGGTGGCTGAGAGGTTCAGGTGAAGGTCTTGAGGCTGGCTGGTGCAGAGCAAAGGGAGCCCCTTGGAAGGCAAGGCCTCCTAGTCATGCTTGAGAAGGAGTCTCTCAAAGAGATACTCTCCCAGAGATGACTGGCGCGCACCAGTCTGTGCTGGCTGGGGGCCGGCCACCCTGCGGAGGTTGGTCAGGTAGTTGCCCATCTTCTTGATGAGCTTCACCTCCTCATCCAGGAAGTGGTTTTCCAAGAAGTCACAGAGATGAGGATCTGTGCGAGCAGAACCCAGGGAATAAAGATCCAAGAGGGCCTGGTTCAGGTTCTTCTCCAGAGCCAAGGCAGCTTCCATGGCCTCCAGGATTTTATTCTACTCATCTTGAGATGGCCTCTGCACATCCTGGAAGAGTGTGTGGCCCCCGAGCTCGTTCTGCATTTTTAGGAGATGCTCAGTACTCTCCTGCTTCTTCTTGGCCAATTCACGGAAGAAGTGGCCTACCCCCTCCAAAGCCACATCCTGATCAAAATAGAAGCAGAGAGAGAGGTAGGTGTAGGAGGTCTGCAAGTGTAAGTTGACCTGGCAGTTCACGGTGGCCTCCACTTCGGTGGAATAGTTCTAATGAACCTCGGAGGTTATGGCTGATTTGCAGTATGGAGCTCACCCCAAAGAGTCGGTGCTGGCTGGTCCTAGGAGCCGAAGGCAGGAGGTGATGAGATGGTCCCGGAGGCTGCATCTGGAAGCTGACAAAGGATTCCCTGGGTCTGTTCTGTCCAAACACCGTTGAAGCAAGACACAGACCCACAGGTTCTCCCAGGTGCTGCTCAAGTAAAATTTCAAATGAAATGTGTCATAGTACAAAAGTTTGTCACCTTTACTGTTTTGCATTAGTAGCATTCTTTAAGTGGATACTTCAGCTACCTGAAACAAAAAATGGGACCTAATGAATTATGGAACCAAAATACCTGATACAGGGCAAAGTTTTGTGTGTGTGTGTGTGTGTGTGTGTGTGTGTGTGTGTGTGTGCACATCTGTGTGCACTTGTGCATGAGTGTGAAGGCAGAAGAGAACATAAGGTGTCCTCTTCTATAATGCTATTGTCCTCTGCTTTATTCCTTAATGCAGGCTCTCTTACTAAACATGAATTTCCATTTTTAGATAATTTTTTGGGGGGTAAGCTGATAGCAAGCACACCTTAGGTGATCATCTTGTCGGATGTTTTGGAGAGCATATGAATCTTGTTGAATGGCTGCTGGGATTCAAACTCTTGCTCTCATGTTTGCAAGTGTTCCTTAACCATTGAGCTATCTCCAACCTCCACTGGGCAAGCTTTTTCCATCTGCTGGGAAAAATAAACTAGTAGCTGCAGGCTTACAATGATTTTGGAGTTCACCATCTAAAAAGATATTTTTCTTCTACTATTCTGTACATTATCATTGAAGAAAATCTGACCCCAAGCATTAGGTTAAGTAACCAGGACAATTCACATGTCTATCCTAAGGTCAGGTCCTGTAACTCATGGGTTTGATTTCCCTTCTTTCCCCCCCCCCCCCCCCCCCCGCTTGCCTCTCTCCTCCCCTTTGTCCCTCCCCATGCCTCAGGCTCATTACCAACTAGCTCTTACAACTTAACCCACTTCTATTAATCTGTGTGTTGCCATGTGGCTCTGTGGTTTTCCCTGCATTCCATCTTGCTTTCTGGGCAGCAGCCTGCAGCTTCTCTCTTACTCTGCTTTTCTTCGTCTTTGTCTCTGCTTGGATTTCCTGGCTGCCTCCAAGCTGCCTTGCCATAGGCCAAAACAGCTTCTTTATTAACAAATAGCAACAAAGCATAACGAAGCATACAGAAAGACACCCCACATCACTGGCTCACAACTGTCTATAATGGGATCTGGTGCCGTCTTTGGCATGTGGGCATAGATGCAGATAGAGCATTCATAACCCCCTCCCCCATCAATATCTTATTGGATGGAATAATAAGAACAGGGAAGACCAAAGAGAAAAGGTCTATCTACAGTCCCTTACAGTGTCCCCCTCTGCCCAGGGCTGGAGATACAATGGTGGGCAAAATAAATAAAGTTAAATTAGAGAAATGAATGGCATAATGAATAGAATGATAAGGAATAAATTAGAACTGAGTGTCCTAGTTTAATTTTGGTGACTGTGAACAAAATACTTTTAATAAAAAGCAACTTAAAAGAAGGGGCTTATTTCAGTTTACAATTTCAGGTTACATTACAATCCCTGTGTGTTGTCCTTCCCCATTGACACCACCCCCCTACACTCAGCTCAGTACATACCTGCTATTGCTAGGAGTCTCAACTGGAGTCTTTCTTGTAGATTTCTGGGAGATTTCCTTGTGCCAGGATTTTTCCTGACCTCAAAATGCCCCCCTTTGAATTTTTTTGAGATAGGGTTTCTGTGTGTATCTCTGATTGTTCTAGAACTCACTCTGTAGACTAGGCTGGCCTCAAAGGCAGAGATCTGCCTGGCTTTGCCTCCCATGCTGAGATTAGAGATGTGAGAGACCACACCCACTTTACAGTCTGTAAATTGGGACAAGTGTCAGCCTTAGGAACTTAAACTAGCTGGTCATTTTATGTCTACAGTTAACAGCAGAGGGAAATGGATACCTGTATATGCTTACCTGTTTGCTCTGCTTGTGTGCAGCTCCATTTTTTCATTCTTAAACAGTTACAGTCCCTCTGCCTAGGGAATGGTGCTTCCCATAGTGGGCTGGGTCTTCCCATACCAATTAATTTAATTAAGACAGTACTTCACAAACACGTCACAGGTCAATCCATTATAAAGACAAAACTTCCTTTCTCAGGTTATTCCTGGTGGTGTTGACTTGACAAAGCCATCACATTGAGACTTCGAATATCATTTAATAGACTTTGCAAGTAAATGGACATATCTTAGGAGAAACAGACAAATACCTAGAACAGAAACAAAGGCTCATGGATGTGAAAAAATTTGTGGTTTAGGTTGATGTTAAATGGCATCTACCTGAGATGGGTTACGTTAGCCTACATGAAGTTAACATTACGTGGTGTCTGGCTGAGAAAGACACTGTACTGCTCCAGAGGCATGGAATCAAATAAAGAAACAATTTTGTCTTAATATTTAAGTCCAAATTCTGTCATACAGATGAAATGCCTGGCACATTTTTAAACCTGTTTGCCTCCATTGACCTGACTTCAAGTCATATAAATAAATGAGTCTTTGTAGGTTTGCATTGTTTACTTTTATGCTTCCTTTTCCTATAAGGACAATTCTAAAGAGAATCACATCCATTTCTCTCCTTAGAAATGTTTGTAAATTAAGACTGTAGCCGCTATGATAAAATATTGCTAAAATCTACTTATTGTGGCTACCAACGTATATCTGGTGTATGTGTGGGGAGTTGTGAGGATTGATTATTCTTGAGGAGCATACAGTATGGTGGAAGACAGAAGAAAATGGAGAACTGAAATTGTGCTAATGACTATGACGGATAAGTTCATAAAGGAAGAGTTTATAACGGGCGATGCTAAGGCTGTAATACTCTAGGTGGGAGTTGGAGGGTGTATAGAGTATTCAGTGAAGATGAAGTTTTCAAAGCTGAGGACTTAACCAGAAACTGTGTTCATGGTGGAAAAAAGTATGTTAAAAAATGAAAGATTTGTAATATGGATGCATTGCAAAAGGGTGGATGAGTTAATATAATATGAAGATGTAGAAGATGTAGAGAGAGAGAGAGAGAGACAGTTCTATAAAGGACCCTATAAACCATGGTAAGAGTTTATTCCAGGAACAAAAGGAAACCATTTAATGTGTGTGTGTGTGTGTGTGTGTGTGTGTGTGTGTGTGTTATATTATAACACTAAATATGAAATAAGACAGCTTGCCATGTTAGCAACTAGATGTGGAACCCAGGAGATAGGTAACATGGAAAAATTGCTACTCTATATGACTGTTGATTTAATTCTACTTTGTCATAGAATTAAATATTATTTTAAGATGTGTTACTTTTGTTTATGTTGCATTTGTTTAACTCAGTGAAGCTGTGTTACTGTGCCTGTCTAAACCAACTTATGGGCTAATAAAAAACTGAATGGACAATAGTAAGGCTGGAGAGAGAAATAGGAGCAGCTGGCAGGCAGAGAGAATAAATAGAAGGAGAAATCTGGGAGGAGAAGGAGCAAGCAAAAGAGGAGGACACAAGGAGCCAGAGACCCAGCTACACAGCCAGCCATGGAATTAAGAATGAAAGTAAGGTTACAGCGGTTAAAAAAAAAAAAAAAGAAAAGAAAAAGCCCAGAGGCAGAAGGCAGATAGGCTAATTTAAGGACAGCTGGCAGGACCAAGCCAAGCTAAGGCTGGGCATAGATAATTAAGAATACACCACTGTGATTTATTTGGGAGCTGGTTGGTGGCCCCCCCCAAAAGACTAAAGACCAAAGAGTAAAGAGTAAAAGAAAATCCAACAACACTACTCATGTTTGGAGAATTGCTACTGTAGCCATTTGGGAGGAAGAAGAAACTGAGAATGTGCTAAAATGCTGTGGGGAGATCGGTCACATAAGGAAGAAAACATGTTTAGTGGATTTAGTGACTGTCCTGGCTAGCTTTAAGTCAGCTTGACACAAGCTATAATCATTGGAGAGAAGAGAACACAACTGAGAAAATAACTCCAGAAGATCAGGTTGTAGGCAAGCCTGTAGGGGATTTTCTTAATTAGTGATTGATGGGGGAGGTCCAGCTCATTGTGGGGGGTGCCATCCCTGAGATGGTGGCCCCAGGTTCTCTAAGAAAGCAGGCTCAGCAAGCCAGGAAGGACAAGCCAGTAAGCATCGCCCCTCTGCAGCCTCTGCATCAGCTCCTGCCTCCAGATGCATGCTCTGTTTGAATTCCTGCCTTTGTTTCCCTCAATTGACTGTTACTCAGATATGTAATCCAAATAAGCCTTTCTTTCCTCAAGCCACTTTTGGTCATGTGTTTTATCACAGCAATAGAAACCCAAATGAAGAAAATGATAGAATGTCATTTTAACGTTCAGTAAGAACATTTATGGAAGGCAGATTGGGGTTAGTGAGAAACAAGCAGGGAGGGAGAAAATGTAAGCTGCTTTGAAAATGTGTTGGCTGGAGGTTGAGCAAATTGGCTGTGGAGTAGGAGTCTCCAGAAATCAATTTGAACAGCAATTTGTGCAGAAAACTTCCTTCAGGGGTGCTAAGGACAAGGTGAAAAGTCTGTTTTACACAACATATTGAAAACATCGAGCAGGAAAGAGCAGCTGATTGTACCTCTTCCATGATTTCAAGCGGGCTGGCATGGAAAGAGATTGTTGATGAGAAGGTCTGCAGGAGTTAAGTGTAAGCCAGAGAGGTAGACTCAGGTAGAGGAAACCCCAGCTCAGAGCAGTCCTGTGGCACCATCCTCAGACCAGAGCCTTATGAACAGAGCCTCTGGGACCATGATAGGCTTATGACCAAAGGATTGTCTGCGCCTCCTGGAATCAGATAACACAGAGAAAGACTCCATCTGCTAGGTAATACTGTAGGTAAGTCAGTGCAGGATATTATCTTGGAACTAACTACTAGGCTAGTAAATGCAGCATCTGGCAGATGTAATAAGCCTCTGGTCTTGACCTGGTACCTATCTCATTTCAAAATTCTCTTTTGAAAATACTCTGACAAGGAAGATGCTCTGCCTGTTGAATAATTTTAAATAAAATTTTTATTACTCATGCATGGGACAGGTGATGGTGGTATCAGTAAAACTTGGAAATATGTGTATATGTGTATGACAGTAACTAAGATATGCTCAGGTGTTAATTTAAAGCAAATACATTGATTTTTTTTAACATCACATTAAGGTGATGTTTCTAGATTTTTACATTTTGTTGGTAAGTTTAGTATTGAGTCGAAATGAGTAAACACTTATTAATTTTTTGGTAGCTATAGCAACATGGTGCTAACAAAACTTAATGTCTCACCCCTTCATAGTTATTTCCATAAACTTTTCTAGGAGGAGATAGTTAATAAACATAATACAGCAAGTATAATAAGAATAAAACTGGGTTAATTTTCTAAAATAGGAAGGAAGAACTCAGTAACAAGAAAATAAATAATCTGATTTTAAAAGGAACAAAAGACCAAAGAGTTTTTTTTTGAGAAGACATACAAATCACAACAGGTAAATGAAGAAATGTACAGCATCACTAATCACCAAGTCAATTAAATCAAACCCCTGAGATATCACCTCACACCTGTTACAATAGTTACAATTTTAAAAGAAAAGATAACAGGTATTGGTGATGATATGTAGAAAGTGAAAAGTTGTATTTATTATTGGTGGAAATATAAATTAGTATAGCCATCATAGGAAAAATAAGAAGGTTCCTCAGAAAAGTTGAAAAAAAGAAGTCTGGCATGATTGCACATATTTGCAGTTTCAGCACTCTGGGGGCTAAGGCTAAAGCATCTTCAGTTCTACACCAGCCTGGGATGCCTAGCAAACCTTATCTCAAATCCATTCATCCACCCATTCATCCATGCATAAATAAATGCATAAGTGTATACTGGATCCAGCAATCCTTATCTTGAGTATCTATCATATGTCAGGGAAGTGTCTTGTTTCCATACTCACTGCAGCATTTTTCACAATAGTCAAATGTGTAGCATCAGCCTGACCAGTGAAGGGATAAAGAAAATGCAACATACACATACAGACAATATAATACTATACACATATGGACAATATAATACTATTTAGTTATAGTATTATAACTACAGGAGAAAAGTTCTGTGATGTGGGACAGCATGCATGAGGCTGTAGAATATTATGCTAAGAAAGTAAGCAAGGCACAGAAAGCCAGATATCACATGGTTTCACTTGTCTGTGCAATTTATAAAGTTGCATTTGTCTCTAGAAGTTGGGAAAACACAAACCAAAACAACTTTGAAATTTTATTTTATCCCAGTCAGAATGACAAAGATCAATAAAACAATTAAATGCTGGAGGGGATTCAGGAGCCCTCATTTACTGCTGGTGGGATTGTAAACTGGTACAGCATTGATGGAAAACAATGTAGGGAATTTTCAAAAAAAAATCTACCCTATGACCCAGCAATTTCACTTCTTGGCATATGGTCTAAAGACTCAACATCCTACTCCACAATTGATGTGGGATGTCTTTCTGTATGCTGTGAATATACGTTGTTTCCATCAGTTAATCAAGAGGCTGTTTTTGGCCTATTGCAAGGCAGCTTAGAGGCAGGCAGGAAATCCAACAGAGTTACAGGGGAAGAAGGACAGGACTGGAAAGCCACTGGCCACTGATAATTCATAGATGAACAGAAATGGGTTAATTTAAGATGCAAGAGCTAGCTAGTAACAGCCTGAGCCATAGACCTAACAGTTTGTGATTAATATTAAGCCTCCGAGTGATAATTTTATAAAGGGCTGTAGGACTGAGAGTGGGAGAGATTTGTCTGGACCAAGTGGCTACAGGACACAGGGAAACTTCAGGCTACACAGTTAATGCTCAACCATGTTCATTGCTGCTCTCTTCACAATAGCTAGGAACTGGAAACAACCTAAATGTTCTTCAACCAGTGAATGAACATTGAAAATGTGCTACATATACATTATGTCCATATACACTATATCTACCATATATACTACGTCTACCCTATACACTATGGAATGCTGTTCAGCTGTAAAGAAAAATGAAATCATGAAATTTGCAGGCAAATGGATGCAACTAGAATAGACCATGTTGAGTGAGGTAACTCAGACCCAGAAAGACAAACGCCATACATTGCCTCTCTTTGTAGGTTCCAGATGTAAGTACATAACTTGAAATAATGGCAGAAGCCAGAGAAGTAGGACAGAACCATTGTAAAAATAGGGAGGATGGGGAGCAATAGAGAAGGAAATAGTAGGGTACATGAGATGTGATTGGGGAAATGGAAAAAGAAGGGAGGGGGATAAATACAGAACAATGCAGGAGGGGAGTCAAATAACAACAAGGGAATCTGAAAAAGCCATAAGGAATCATATAATTAACTACTCACTTAAAAAAATACTGTCATACATGCAATTCTGCGTATATATTTACATGCATAGAATTTTTGTTGTTTTGTTTTTGTTTTTTGTTTTCTCCTTGAGACAGGGTTTCTCTGTGTAGCCATGGCTGTCCTAGAACTCACTCTATAGACCAAGCTATCCTTGAACTCAGAGATCTGCCTGCTTCTGCCTCCTGAGTGCTGGGATTAAAGATGTGCACCGGCACTGCCTGACTCTCTAGTTTTAATAAACCTTTTTCATCTGGCCTGAATGCCTCCTCCCTGAGGACTAGCTTTTATGGTACCAGAAGGTTCCATGCAAGCTTTCAAAGGAGCTGGGCAATCAGCAGTCCCACCCAGTCATGACACCTAGGAACCATAGCAATGAACAGCATGGCACATAACTCTATAGGAGCAGTCATGGTACACAAATCTTGGCAGTAGCCACAGTTCTCTAACTGGGCTGAAGACCCACGCAACACTTGGAGAGAGAGCTCAGCCATTAAGAGTACTGGATGCTTTTCTAGAGGTCCTGGATTCAATTCCCAGCAATCATGTGGTGGCTCATAGTTATCTATAATGGGATCCAATGTCCTCTTCTGGCATTATAGTTGTATATGCAGATAGAGCACTCACATAAAATACATACATACATATATAAGTAATGTTAAAAAAATTAAAATCTGGTACTGGCTAACTACTCAGTGACAGTGATGTCATTGATTGAAGGGAAATCTACCTTACTAAGCCAGCCTAATTCCTAGCAAGAATCTAGACATTTGTTCTTGTATCCACAGATAAATACAGTCTTACTCTTCATCAAGGAAACTTCTTTTTGCAACAGAGACCACTATAGAAAATCACAACCAATCAAAATCTCAGTCCCAATAGATACATCTACAGAACACTCCCACATCTAAGGCTCAGAGGCCATTGCGAAAGATGGGGAGGAAAGAATGTAAGAGCCAGAGGATCAGAATCTGTGAGGCTTGGTCTCTTAATAACAACTGCCCAAACAAAGACATGCCAAAGTAGACCTAAGGTGGGAGTGGGTTGGGGGTGGGGCACTACATAAGGAATTATAACTGAGAAATGCTGAGAGCCAGAGAGATAGTCCTTCCAGGGAAGAGCACATCTGGTTATCCAATATCAAATGGCCAGCCCTGAAAACATACATGCAAGTGACATTGTATACACACACACACACACACACACACACACACACACACACACACACACACACACACACACGCATGCAATAACAATGAATGGGGAGAATGAATATGAAAGAGATCAAGGGGGCTATATGGGAGGGTTTGAAGGGAGTAATTATTTAATCTCAAAAAATGTTTCAAAAATTTGAACTCATGGAAGTAGGAGGCAGTTTAAAGATTGCTGCGGATTAGGAGAGATGGGAGACAGAAGCAGGTAATTTTTAATCAAAGAACACATAATTTCAGTTAGGCAGGATGAATAAATTCTGGAAAACTCATATACATCATGGTGACTGGAGTCAATACTTTATTTTGTACTTGGTATATAGTAAGAGAGTAGATTTTAAATAACCTCACTACCAACACAAATAAAAATTGTATGAAGTGATAGATATGCTACATAAATTGATTTCATTTCAAAGTCATTTCATAATTGCTATGACTTGTATAAAAATTGGGTGTGTTTCCTTCAAGGCTTCATGTGTTAAAATTTAATGCCCATTTTGAGATATTAAGATGGTAGATATTTAACCTGACATTAGTGTTTGGAAGTAGGGATTTGGGGATCAAATTAGGATTAGATTAATTCACTAAAATGGATCCTTTATAATTGAATCCTGATAGATATATAAAAGACGGTGAAGAGACATGGTACACATGGTTGATTGATATCTTGTGGTGTGATGCCTTGTACTGCTTTAGGTTATTGTTAATAGGGTCACCACTAGATGTGGTCTCTCAGCCTTGGGCCTCAGGAAGTCTGAGCCAAAATATACATCATTAAGGCAAATTTACTAATATGTAGTATTATGTTATTAGCAATAGACAGCTAATACACTAATGCATTTAAGTTTATATGTCATACTCTGTAAATATATACAACTTTTATTTGTAAGTTATTCTTCTATAAACCTTGAAAAATAAAAGATTCTTGCACTCACACACAAAAAATAAATTAGCTAAATTATTATATCATCAAAACTTATTAGCCTTGATGGCTTGCTATTATTAGTTTCAGTAAGTAATATAACATGTTAAAATAAAATGACGTACGTGTGTGTGTGTGTGTGTGTGTGTGTGTGTGTGTGTGTGTGTGAGAGAGAGAGAGAGATTTGAGACATTTAAGAAAAGTGCTGGAAGTTTGTTTTTTTATTTAAATAATTTATAAAACACTAATTGCTGAGATCATTTAAGATGGTAATAAACCACTTTCATTAGAAACATAACATCGAGAAGTGGTATAGCTCAATGATAAAAGGCACAGTTAACAAATATAAGTCAATGGGTTGGGTTCAATCCCTATCACTATTTATTAAAAATTAAAAATAGGGGCTGGAGAGATGGCTCAGCGGTTAAGAGCACTGACTGCTCTTCCAGAGGTCCTGAGTTCAATTCCAAGCACCCACATGGCAGCTCACAACTGTCTGTAGTTCCAGTTCCCAGTTCCAGGCAAACACCAAGGCAAATAAAATAAATAAAGGTTAAAAAAAAATTAAAAATAGGCCTGGTGGTGGTGGCACATGCCTTTAATCCCAGCACTCAGGAGGCAGAGGCATGTGGATTTCTGTGAGGCCAGCCTGGTCTACAGAGTGAGTTCCAGGACAGTCTGAGATGTTACTTAGAGAAACCCTGTCTCCTAAAATCAAAATAAAATAAATAAAATAAAGATAGAAGCAATTTAGGGAATTCTCTTTTTCTCCTTGTATAACCACTTAGGATACACAAATTCAAAAGCATAAATTATCTAGCATAAGTGTTAAAACTCTGAGGGGAAAGGCTTCCCCAACATAAGTGCTCCTGCAGGGAAGATCTCCCCAGTCCAAGTGTTATAGCTCGGGTGTAAAGGTATCCTGACATCTGGAACAAACCTCACACAAGAGATTTATTGGAAGGGGGGAAAAAACCCAAGAAGGTGTCTGCCTCTGCTTAGATAAGAAGCAGCAGGAAATTGAGCAGAAGGCAGGGTTTATATAGAGCTTCCTGGGGGCAGAGGTGGTCTGGGATTGGTGGTATTTTTATGGCCTGATCTTGAGGCAAGTTCAGGGATTGGTGGGATTCTGTTTCTTGGTCCCAGTTTTGGGCTTGGGGTCAAGTCAGGGTCAGGGTGTCTTTCCTTTGGTCCTGGTCTTGGGGTTTAGGGTGTTCTTTCATTGACCCTTTTACCCTACATTTAGAAGCAGTAATTTACAATTTTTTAAAGCGAATGAAACAGTCTTAAAAATTTGCTTTCTAAGAAGTTTTGAGAAATTTTTAATTCAAACTAAATTTTGAAGTCAAGTTTCTTCTTGGGTTAATGTTCATTTTACTGCTGATTTCCAATGCATTTTCATTACTAAAGGACTGAGTAGTGTGTAAAGGACATTGCTAGTTATAAGAAAGCCATGAACTCCTTTTGGCAATGCTTTCCCAGTCCAGTATCCATTTTGGGAGTTTTGACGCCTCCACGTTGAGAAGGCTCGATTACAGCAAGCAGTTCAGTCCTCCCATTCCAACGGGATCTCGTGATCTCGCGAGATTTGCGGCTGACCACGTGAGCCTTGGGGTCTCCCCAGCCCAGCACCAAGGGGTTAGGTCGTGTCTGCAGAACAGCAAGTCCCAGGAAGAGGAAGCACGGATGTTCCCGGGTCCCCGTTAGGTGGGCTGCTGTGGAGAGGAGCCGCCTGGGCCCGCGGGTGAGGGACGGTGTGGGACGGTGCGGGTGGGAGACCAGGTTTCCACAGACTGTGCCCTGACACGCTCCGGCTGAGGGCCCGAGGTCTGTGAGCGTCTGTGAGCAAATTCCCGCCACAAATGCTCGGGAGCTGGGATACAAAGCCAGCCTGAGGTGGGTCTAGGACCAAGAGCTGTGGAAAACCTTAAAAATGAAAACGTCGTAGTGGTGGAGCCATGCACAGCAAATCACGCCATTTCTCTGTGGTCCAGTCAGGTGATCCCCCTTCAGTTGATAACAAAAGTTTTAAAATATATGTCAAAATGTCTGCATGTCTGTGGGGTCTAGTCATTCAAAGACTTCTTGCAATTGCAACAGTCACAAGGAAAATTTCCAGAATGTTCCATCTTCCTTTTCAAGTACCCAGAAGCACCGGTTTGGAATTCAGCCTTTGACTGGAAGAGGCTCTCTTCCCCTCGTATCTTACTCCACCAATATTTTAAGAAAGCTGTATTTGCCAGGCAGTGGTGGCACACGCCTTTAGTCCCAGAACATGGATGGTAGAGGCAGGCAGATCTCTGTGAATTCAAGGTCAGCTTGGACTACAAATGCTCTGTTTGTTTTATGTATAGTTTCTGAAAGTTTTATTTATTTTACACAGGATCCAAGATGAATGACAACCTGTTTGCCAGTTTGGACAGGCTTTTGTTAGAATTTGGTAGGTATAAAACTAAAATAAAGAAATAAAAAGCAATTTGTATTAACATTTGAACATTTAACCATGAAGTAAAATCACAAAAGAATTGTTTATTTTAGTTTTTCAGTATGAGCAAGACAAAAGTAATAAAGAAGATTTGATTCAAAGAATTAATAGTAAGTAGTTTTGCATGAAATAAATATTTTAGTTTTTTATTTTTATTTTTTGATTGTCCTTCTTAGCGTAACCTATAGTTGTTTGTGTGTGTGAAAGATATCTTTCTTCTGAGTAACAATAGTTGTTTATCTTAGAGGTAATAGTATTGCAATGATATATGTTTGTATTCAACATCATTTTGTGAAGAATTTCTCAGAAATAATCCATTATATACAGTTTTTTCCCCTTCAAAAAACAAGGTCATTCAAATACTTGAATATTTTTTCTCTAGAAATAACTCAAAACAACAGATTTGTTAAGTGGTATGCTTTCAGGAAGAGTGATTCTGAAACATAATAAGTAAAACATTAGGGTACATTAAATAAATTCAATATTTTGAATTCTTAAAATGGTTTAGTTCTAATTTTAGTTTTGAAAATAAAACTGTTAACTTCTTAGTATTCTAAAGAGAATTTTATTACCTCTTCTACAATCAAAAAGAAAATATAAAATTAATTAACTATTTTAGGGCTAGAGAGGTGGTTTAGTAATTAAAAGCACTTGTTGCTCTTGTAAAAGACCCAGGTTCAGTTCCCAGCCCCCACATTGTGATTTGCAATTTCCTGCAATTTTAGTTTCAGGGAATCTCTATGATCTCTTCCATTCTTCAAAGGACACTAGGCGCACATAATACATGTGTATATAGTCAGGCACAATACTCATGCACATCAATCTTAAAAATATCCCTATTGTTAAAAGAAATTGTATCATTTTAAAAATTATTTATTTACCCCGCTAGTAACAAGTGTGTTGTTATATTTAATAGTTGATGTTCAGGGATGAAATTTCATATTTTTCAAAAACAAGCCTTTGGTAGTATCATTGAGTAAATGTTTACATGAATTTATGTGGACTAGCTTTAAAAGCCATCTAATTTAGCTCTCTATTGTAGGAAATAGGGTGCAGGGACTTTGTTTTGTTTTGTCTTTTCAGTCTTATGTCCTTAGGTTCTGGATCTAGGAATAGGCCCAGGCTTTCATTCTCCTGATTTTCAGTATAGATGTCTGTCTCTCTCAGGTCTTGCTTCCTTTGCATTTTCTCATTACCCTCCTTTTAGGTGAGCTGCCATATACTTTCTGTTTTTCTGGTATGTTTGTTTATTTTGAATTTATGATTTCTAGGTAAATAAACATTTCCTTTTTCAGAATGCCTTGAAAGTATTAAAGAAAACAAAGCAAATATTTCTAAGATACATGAAGCTATAAACAAAACAGATGAGGAAATTGCTTATTACTATAAACATAGGGAAGAAATCAAAGACTGCTATAGTAAGTAAGTATTTAACAGAAATGAACTTCCACTTATTATCATTTGTTACTTTTACTCAAAGTTTCAGAGTTTTTAGTAGAAAATGTTGAGCTGGGAATATCACTAAATAGTAGGGGGCTTGCCTAATGTGTAAGGCCCTTTTTGATTACCACACACAGACAAAGGTCCTATTTTAAAGTAACAGTGTTCTCTCTCCCCCCATTTTCTCTCTTTCTTCCTCAGTTCCTTTTCCTCCTCATTTCCTTCCCCTTTCCCTCTTGGAAATTGAACCCATGGCCTTGTGCATTCTTTCCTCCCACTGTACTAAACCCCAACTCCCAAGTTGGTATCTATATTAGCGAAATAATTGTCAAATTGCCTAGTTATATGTAACTGCAGAAGGACCTTCAGAAGATTCCACAGAAAAGCAGAAATAAGAATATAAGATCTCACTAATTCAGATCTACTTAGTCTAAACAGAATTTTGTGAACTGAGAGTGTTGGCACATAGAGATAGAGACAGAAGAATCAGAAATTCAGGGTTGTCCTCAGCTACAATGAGTTTCAGAGTAGGTCGAGATATATAAGATCCTGTGTATAAATACATAAATAAATGATTTTGTGTATAAGTGTGATATATAAAATTGCTATTGATCTTTGACGTCTCAAGATATTAGATTTCTGTTAGACTTTTTCCTAGGGACTGAAGAGATGGTCCAGCAGTTAAGATAACTCACTGCTTTTGCAGAGGCCCAGGGGTCAGTTTCCAGTATCCACATAGTGGCTCACAACAGGTTGTAACTCCAGTCCCAGGGGTTCCAAAGCCCTCTCTGTCCTCCATGGACATTGAATGCATTTGGTGCACAGACCAACATGAAGGCAAAACACCTATACACATTAAAAAAAAATCAACCTAAGAATAAGATAAAGACTTCTTTTAAGAAATATGTCTTTGGATTTAGTCACTCATATCTTACTTGATTGCAATGGAATTCAGTTGATCTAATATTTTAGCTGTAGGAAAACACTGTTTATAACTATTGATATACATTAGGGGTTTCATTAATTTAGGTATATACTTATTACTGAACATTTAACAGTCAATGAAATTATGACATGTATGTTTGATATGGAAAAAAGTTAGCAGTACAAATTGAAAAAAGCAGATAATAGATCAGTAATTAGTCCAACTAATAATTATATATCTGTTTCCAATTATATATCTGGATTATGAAAATTAGGAAAATCTTGTAGTGATGTTTAGTGATCACTGTTTACATTTTCTGTGTGTGTGTGTGTGTGTGTGTGTGTGTGTGAGAGAGAGAGAGAGAGAGAGAGAGAGAGAGTGTAGAGACAGTTTCTCTTTGTAACAGCCCTCGCTATCCTGAACTAGCACTGTAAACCAGGCTGGCCTTGAACTGGGATTAAAGATGTACGCCACCACTGTTCAGCCACTGTGAGCATTTTTAAATACACAGAATATGTATATGTGATCTTTGGGCCTCTAATTCTATTCTGGAGAATATTTTCTAAAAATTGATCAGAAATCTAGACAAATGTTTAAGTTCTGTTCAACAAATGATAAAAGAGAACGAGTTCTTATGTGTGATTATGAGATCAATATTGTTATAATAGTAGTAAAATATGAAGATAACTTATTAAAGTAGTTAATACTTTATAATATTAGTATTAGTTAATATTATAAAACTAATATTAATACTAGTTAATATTAAGACTGGATAGTGGTGGCACATGCCTTTAATCTTCAACACTTGGGAGGCAGAGGCAGGCAGATGTCTGAGTTGATGGGAGCCTGGTCTACAGAGCAAGTTGTAGGAAAGGCAGGCCTGTTAAACAGAGAAACTTTGTCTTGGCAAAAAAAATTTTTTAAAGGAAAAAAATTATGTATAGTTATTTTTTCTATATATACTTTTCTGTACTTACAGAATGGGTATGCTTAATTTTTGGATTTGAAAAAATATAAAACAAAATATTCACGTAATACTTAGAACAGAGGTGCCATGGTATACAGTAACTTTAGATTTTTTCATTTTGAAAATATTTTTCAAGTTGTACAATAAAGTGGAAAGCATAAGTTAGATGCTCATTTTGTTCATGCTGTCTGATTTTGTAATTCATTTTGGCCTAGCTTCTTTAATTTCAAAAGGGCATAGGAACTTAAGAGTCAAAGGAGAAAAAAAATTCTCTTTAGACCTTTACCTAGCTCTTTAAATACTTTTTAATGAGCTAGGCAATGGTGGAACATTCCTTTAATCCCTGTACTTAGGAGGCAGAGCCAGCTGGATCTCTGAGTTCCAGGCCAACCTGGTCTACAAAGCAAGTTCCAGGACAGCCCAGAGCTACACAGAGAAATCCTGTCTCAGAAAAACAAACAAAGAGAACAGAAAACAAAACAAAACCCCAAACAAACCCCAAGCCAAAAACTTATTACTGAAGAATATCTTTGGTAAAATCACAAAACTGTGATGAGAAAGGATGACTAATGTTGAGGTATTAATACAAGAACATTAATAGAATATGTCATAGAAATGTCACAGCTATACACAATCTAACCTGTACTTCTCTAGTAATGAGAGCAAGTTTTATGTTAAATGTAATGAATATTAATAATTGGTTATATGAATACATGATGCTGATAGTGGTGGTGGTAGGATATGACCGTATTTTTAAATGTAAACTTATTTTTGCTAGAAAGAAAAAGATTCATTATTCTTTAAATGACTACATTCTTTTTTGTTCCTATGCCCATCCCACTGTATTCATTTATCACTTTGAGATGGTAATCACAACTATAATTTTTTTCATAGCTGGAAGCCAACATGTGAAGTTTTTCATAAACATGAAGATTATATGCAAGACCAACTTACTGTTTACAAAGAAACCAATGAAAAAGACAAGTACAGTATATATGTGTATAAATAGTATATTAAGTTCCATTAATTAGTTTTTATCAGGTTATGTTGCATAAGAATGGTAATTGGAAAATGTAGCAAGTGTGTATTCTGAGAGAGTTAAAAGTAAATGGATGCTGCATACCATTGTAGGTTTGTTTATTTATTATAAATCTTCATTTAACTTTGTGTTCAGATTTTGCCTCAAATATAAACTATTATTTCTCAGCTGCATCTATTGTAGCAGAATTGTTCAATTATCCTTACAGGAAACCATGTAAAGGAAAATTTATATGTAGAGTTAACTCTTGAAAATTTGGGAATTTTTTGCAATGTTAGAAATTATAGTAACATAATTGGGTGAAAGCAATACTTTCATTTTAAATGTATTAAAATACTTTTATTTTTAAAACACACATGCAAAATTTTTTAAAAATAAAATTAGGTTAGCATACAAAATAACAGTATTCCTTATGGCATGTTGACGTGTCAGACCTTGCTCTCACTTGCTTTCTTTCCTTATTACTTTCCCTCCACCCCCTTCTCACCTCAAGCTAATGACATCATTTTACTGGTTAGCCCCTCTCCTGCTCTCTTAAAACATTACTATTTCCCATCTCTCTTCCTTTTCTGTCACCTCTTCCTCCCCCTTTTAGTTTTGTTAGTTACACACACACTTATCTATAAAACACATATACAGATTAAGTCTAGGTTCTACATACAAAAAGCCCTGAAATCCTTTATTGTCAAAGATGAGCTCTAAAAGAAGTAGGGGGAAAGTGATTAATATGGAGTTACTGTCACTAGAAATGATGAAAATATGTAAGAGGTCTCAAGGAAAAGTGTGGAGCATACCAGGATTGTGATGGCTTGAATGAGAATGTCCTACAGCTCATACGTTTAGTACTTGGTGGACTGTCTGGGAAGGATTGAGAGCTGTAGCCTTGTTGGAGGAAGTGTATCACTAGGAGTGGGCTTTGAGGTTCCAAAAGCATTCTCAGCGCTCGCTCATGCGCTCTCTCTCTCTCTCTCTCTCTCTCTCTCTCTCTCTCTCTCTCTCTCTGGCTTGTGCTTATGGATGAGATTGATGTGTGAGCTCTCAGCTACTGCTCAGAGTAAGAAAAGTAAGACAAGGAAGCTAGAGTATACAGTCTGAAGCAGAAAATGGAAAAGGAAAAGGAGGTTGTTAGGCTATTCTTTATAGACTCTGCTCCATTCCCCCAAAGAATTTGTAATGATTTATATAACAAATATAGACTGCTCCATTCCCCCAAAGAATTTGTAATAATTTATATAACAATACATGGCTTTTAAAACCAAGGCTTCCAGAGAGTAAGAACTATTGTTGGTTGTTTTTTACTCTCTTGCTCTTTGCTCTTTGGGAGGTCCTCCATTCAGCTCTCAAATAAATATACACAGAGACTTATTCTTACTTACAGTGCCAGGTCTTGGCTTGGCTTATTTCTAGCCAGCTTTTTAAAAATTATCTCATCTACCCTTTTGCCTCTGGGCTTTTATCTTTCTCTGTACCTTTGTTAACTTCTTGCTCTGTGGCTTGCTGTGTAGCTGGGTGGCTGGCCTCAGATGTCCTTCTCCTTTTTCTATTGCTCCTTGATCTTCTCTCTTTTTCTCCTTCTCTTCATCCTCTCTGCCTGCTAGCCCTGCCTACCCTTTATCCTGCCTTGCTATTGGATGTTCAGATCTTTATTAGACCAATCAGGCAAAGTTACACAACTTTATAAAGATAAACAAATGCAACATAAAACAGTGCACCATATCTTTGGATCATTAAACAAATATTCCACAGCATAAACAAATGTAACACATCTTAAAATAATATTCCATCACAAAGAATAATGTAGGAAATCTTTTGACTGAGTTAGAAATTCATAAGAAGACCCTGTGTATTTTATTGGGTATAGGTACAGATTAGACTTTGAAATTTCAAATATTCAAAGCAGTATAGAAATACTGTCAGATTGGGACTCAGACTGTTTTTTTAAAAAGCATGTCAGTTGCCTAAGATGAGTAGATTTTCCTGAATCTTCAAAGAAATTTCTTTTGGGGGTCTTCAAAAAGAGGAAATGGAGAATAATTAGAATTACGTGTGTGTATATACAAGATGAGAATAATGACTCTTCTTGTATCATCACTTAGGGAAGTTATGTGGTCTTCTGGAATTACTATATGGAGTATGTTAGAAGTATGTTAGGTCACAAATATATATTGTGGACAAGATGGATGTATGCTAATCTCATGGTATGCTGACTTTTTTAAAAAGTTCTGTTCTCTTATACTATTTTTACAAGTTACCCTAAGTGATGAGTGATTAATTAGCAAATACACTGAGTTTGAAAAAGATCTTATGTAGGGACTTATCTTCCATATCTTATAAAAAGGACAGAGTTTAATAGTAATAGTGTCTTGTGGACATGAGAGGACTGCCACAGTTATGAACAACAGCTGTGGTTGCCTATACACTAAGACAGTCAACATTCTAGCATGGAATGGGAAGGAGGTTCATGAGTCCTACCCACAACTGAGGAGTTAGGGATAGTTGATGGCTTCCATGGGTATTGAGAGTCGGTTTTCCTTTAAGTGTGTAACTTCTGGTAGGTTGACCATGCTCTACTGGATGGTCCCACACCCTGAAATATATAGACAGTACAAATTGGAGTTTATGGGTTAATAATTAATGAAAAGAAGATAAAACATTGCAGGTAATGGGATGTTAGGGGTGGATCTGTGATGAGTTCAGGGTGAATATGATCAAAGGCATTGCATAAAATTCTCGATGTCATTAAAATGATGGGAATGGATGATAATTGAAGAGGACTAAGTGCATGAATAATTCAGGTAATAAAAGGTAGGATGGGGTTAAAGAAAGTTTGAATGACAGAATATTTAAAAAAGTAAAGATAAGTTAAAAATTGTCATTTATGTTTAATGGAATAGATTTTAATAAATGATACTTTCTATGCTTATAGATTTCTACATATTTTTTTCAATTTTGACAGAAAAATGTATCATGGTTATATATGTCAATATGAAGATGTTTTGAAACAGTACCAACTAAAATACTCAGAAACACATTTTTCATGTAAATATTATGAAAAGAAAAAAGAACACGAAGAAATTCAAAACAGAGTGTTGGCATGTACTGAACAACTAAAACACAATGAAACTATTCTTATGGAACTTCTAGGTATTAAGATTTCTATTATATATTGCTCTAGTTACAGCATTTTTACAGTGAAAAGATACCATTCTCAGCTAACAAATTTGTTTTACAGTTCCTGCTCCATTCTCATCACTTACTAAATGGACATTACACATGTATCCACAACAGATTTCACTTATCATTTTATTAGATAAGTATAATTTTTGTTTTTAATTGTCAATACATTTTCCTGTTGAGAATCTCATAGGTTTGCTTTTCAGTTTAAGTCAGATTTTAAAGATCAACTTAAAAGTCTTCTGGGATTAGTTTTCATATATGCCCATGAGATCAAAAGCAAGT
The DNA here is from genome assembly GCA_004025045.1 of Sigmodon hispidus. Lineage (NCBI taxonomy): Eukaryota > Metazoa > Chordata > Mammalia > Rodentia > Cricetidae > Sigmodon > Sigmodon hispidus. The sequence goes on along the minus strand of PVIH01007496.1, from coordinate 32,777 downwards.
AACTTAAAGAGAAAATAAAATTGTATATTTGTCTGGCTTTAAAGTGTTAACCAAACAAAGAATTTTATCTTTCTCTGTCTTTTAAAAAGTTCTGGAAGAATTATTAATTACTCTTTAGGAAGGAAGGTAGTAAGAAAGTGGGCCATACTTATTTTGAAATGTATTGAGTACCTGCCTTGTCCTGGGAAATGCTGTAGTTACAGAACTCTCTTGGAAAGAACTTGTAGTTTAGCATAGAAAATAGACACATAGATAAATCTGGTAGAGACTGCTATAATGGATAGTTAAGTAATTCTTAAATTGTTTAGGCCTTACCTGTTTGTCAGAGAGCTCTTTCCTCATGATGAACTTAAAACTTATTAATATCCTTTAAACCTTTGGAATCTTTTATATGCTTTCCTATTGGATTATAATTCCACTGTTTATGCTGTCTTTTTTATCCATACATTCAGTTTTGTTCCCATTCCAAAGCCATTGCTTTAATGCCCCTACTATTTACTTTCTCCATTTTTTAGATTTTTGACTTTTTAAAATGCCATCCATTAGATTCTCAGTGGGGAGGTATTTTAAGAGATTAGTAGGTAATTTAAGGAATAACCAGAGTTTAAGGGGTTGGATATGATTTGGGATGGCATACGAAGTTTAAATGACAAAGAGAGGTAGATGGAGGTGGGATTTTATATATTTATATGTAAAATTTTTAATACTTTTGGTAATTACACTTGATAGAACATTCACTTGAAGTTTTGGTTGAAGCATACAAATCATGCATGTTATAAGGCAAGATAAGAAAGGACTAAAAGAAAGTTTCCTGGTTTATTAGTCCAATCAGTTCTTAGTTTTTCCAAATTCATTATACAGTAGCTGATAAATACTCTATAAATATAAGCTATTTCAAGCAGGCAGCCCAAGTGGAAGCTCTTTACAGTTATATAGGATATATTGATGAGTATTATGGATAAAGAAAAGGGAAATTGAGTGAATTTTTAATGTTGGTTTTAAAATAAATAAATGATAGAAACTTAAATTTGTACTTGAAATGATTATATTTTATTAGTTATACCAGATGATACAATGAACTTTCATAGAAAAATATTAGAATTTTACCTTGTGAAAATATTTTATTGGAAGAAAGAGTCCCAACAAGTATTCTTGATAGAATGTTAATTTTCAATTCATTAATATACTATAGGTAAACTATATTAGTATGACCTGTCTTTTCAGATACCAATTATCAACATTACTTTTGTAGAAAATAAATGTAAATAACATATATTAATTATATAAAAAATGTAAAATTTATTTTATGCATGTTCCTTAACATAAAAAGAGTTAATCTAAGATATAAAACACAAGACATTATTAAAAGTGCCAACAATTTTACCAAGAGATCACTTGAATTGGAAAAAGAAGCAAATGATATGGAAATAGAAATTAGTTCTTTAAACAAGGTATATATATATATATATATATATTGTTTTAATATATTGTTAATGTATAAATAAGTCTACAGTCTTAGAAGAGCTATTTTTAAGTACAGTTTAAATATAGAGAGGGACCAATTTATCTACCTTAGTGAAACCAAGATGTATTTCAGATTCTGATCATATTTAACTCTTAGTTTGGGGAAGAGTTTGGATTTCCTTGAGATGTGAGAAAAGAAGATGAAAGATGGAACTTAGTCATAAGAATTGATTTATTTTGTTCAGTGAAGGGTCAAACGTAGGCACCAGTGCTTGCTAGACAACTGCATTACTGGGTGCACTCCCAGCCCAAATTTAAAGAACAACATTATCTTTGAAAAAGGAGATAAAAATAGTAAATAGTTTAGATATTTGGAAAAACTATAATTATAGTTTATAATACTTAGGGAATTAGGATAAAAATAGTTTAGTTTTTAGGATTTTTCTGGAATACATTTTAGTATCATCCCTTGGGTTGTGATGTTCCTTTATTAATTTAGGTTTATTTATTTGTATGAATTTTTTTCTTACATGTATGTGCACTACATGCATGCTTGGTTCCTGTGGAGGTGAAAAAAGACAACAGATTTTCTAGAACTCAAGTACAGATGGTTGTGAGCCATCATATAAGTGCTTGGAACTGAACCTGCGTCCCCTATAAGAGCAGCATGTGCTCTTAACCATTAGCCATCTTTCCAGTCAAGACACAGCAGTTTTCACTAAATACTACCAAAAATACAAATCTGAGTTTCTAGATAAAAATTCTATTTATTAGTTAAGAAAAGTATATATTTCTGACTGCTCTGGAGGATCATCCTCCCCACCCAGGTGTGCGTGTGCATGTGGGTGTAGGTGTGTGTAGCTTAAAAGATCTGGCTGTTTCCACCTCCCCAGTACTGGGATAACAGACTCATACCCTTATACCTAGCTTGTATGTGGGTACTGGGGGTCGGAACTGAGGTCCTTATGCTTTCAGGGCAAGCACTTTGCCCACTAAGTTCTTTCTCTTTAAATTCCAGGTAATGCCTCTACTTGCTAATGTCTTTCAAGTTCTAAGGATTGCAAATGTGAGCTATCATGAAGCTAATTATTTCATTTTTCTCATTTTTCCTTTTTAGCAGATTGCAAGACTTCTTGAAAGTAAGAATTTATCAGAAGCTCTAGAGGAAAAAAATAAAAATACAGAAAAGAAAAAAGAATTTAAGGAAAGGTACAAGTAAACTTTAAAACTGAATTTAATGTGAATAGGTATTTTGTAGCTAAAATATGAGCCAATATCTGAAACAGTTTTATGCAAGCTATGTTTCTATTAATCTTACGAAAATATTATTTCTTTAAATGTTACAAACTAATATCCAAAACTGCTTGTTGTTTAGGAAGACCAAAGATATCATACAACAAAAACTAGGGTAAGAAGCAGTTCATCTGCTCTTCTTATTGTTGTTATCTGAGATAGGGTTTCTCTGTGTAACAGCCCAGGTTGTCCTGGAACTCACATTGTAGATGAGGCTGGCCTTGAACTCACATAGGTCTGCCTGCCTCTGCCTTATCTGTTCTGTAACCTGTCAGTGTACAAACAATTTATCCGGTTCCTGTGGTAGAACTCCCAACAGCTAAACAATAAAGAAGCAATGCTTTTACCTTTTTTCTCACTTGACTACTCACCAGCATGACTGGTTCTTCCTTTTCCTCAGTGAAGATAAGACTTCTAAATTCTTCTGAATCTGTAGCAGTGTATATTTTCATTGATATTTGTGGAGATAATACAAGGAATCAGTGAGGCACTAAAGACACTATGATTTTGCTTGTTATTGTAGGACAGAGAAATATGTGTATTACTGTTGCTGTTTCTTATCAACTTTATTTTTTGTTTCTGCATATAGCCAAATTTTGTTTGTTTTTAAATTTTATTTCGCAAGATTCTATTACCTTTATTCTAATTTATTCCCAACATACTCTCCTCCTGAGTTAATTTTCCTGATCCTACTTCTTTGGAATGGTTATATTGATGCCTCCACTCCTATATATTACTTTATAACACTTCATCATTAATTTTATGATGAAATTGATTGGGAAATTTGCAAATATATAGAATTTTATTTTATGGACACTTCAATATTATAAAACATTTAATATTAAAAGGAACTGATATAACTAGCCATTTTTACTCAGTATTATACTATTTTATTCTTCATGTTTTTTGCTTTCTATACTTTCCATTACTTATACCCAATCATAGTTTAAAAATATTAAGTGGAAAATTTCAGAAATAAATAACTGAATACCATTTTGAGTAGTATGATAAAGTCTCATGTCATGCCGTTCCTTACTACATGAGACATGAATCATTCCTTTGTCCAGTGAATCAGTGTTAGATGCGCTACCTGCTGTTGGATGTTTAGTACCCATCTTAGTGTCAGATTAACTGTGGTGATATCCTAGTGTTTGTACGCAGGGTAAGCCTTTTTTTAAAAAAATGGCTCTTGCATATAAAAACAGTAATGCTGGATATTGTGATATGTCAGAGAGAGGCTGTAAAGTGTTTTCTTTAAGTGATGTTTTTTAACTTGTAAAGAAAACAAAAGTGTACTTTGCTTATTAAGATTTGTGATGTCAAATTTATCTGTAAAAGTTTGAAGAAGGAAGAAATAAATACTACGTTTACTCTTATACCGTAATGTAGAAGTTATAGCTACAGTGTGTAATAATGGAAAAGACATTAAGTATGTGTATGTTTCCATGTATAGGAAAAGGTATAATATATGTAGGCTTTGGCATTAGCTGTGGTTTAGGCAGCCATTGAGGATGGGGGTCATAGAATATGTCTTCTCTTTAGAAAGGGAGAATAATGTATTTTTGATAGTGGTTGTAGTAATTTGATTTATAAAAAACTCAGTGAAGCTATTCTTACAGTAAAAAAGTTAAGACACATTTATGACTGTAATACTGTATTGCTTTAATAATTTATGTGTTCATGATAGTTGATTTGTTTCTAAATAAATCTTTTTAAATTTGAAGTACTCTGAAATCTGAAACACGTTATTTATAGTGGAAGTGTATAAAATTGTTTTGGTCTTTTTTAAACTGGTTGTGTTTAAAAGGAAGAGTGTAATATACTGAGAAGAACCTTGACCTTTAATCAAGACAATATTGGCACTACTTATTACCAACTAATGTAATACTAGTGATAAAATCTGTTAAATGCTCTGCACACCCAGTATTATGGTCTGCAAAAATGAAGTTTAACTGTATAGTAGCTAAATATCTTTTCTGGGCTTAAGTTTAATTTTTAATGTAGCTAATAGTGAATGTAAACTTTTCTCTTCAGAATTTTTGAAAAAGATGAGCATGTATTGAACAGATCCTCTCAAAGTAGCCAGTTGCTGCCACCTTGTGAGTCTCTTGTAAGACTAATAAAGATGCAATCTTCAGAACCAAGAGTTGCAGGTAAGAGTTTATTTATCAAATAGAAACCTCATTTTTTCTTGACAGAGAGGAAATAAAAAGTAATTCTAGTTATCACTTGGTGTAAGCAATGATAACCAATACTGAAGATCTGTAGGCATGAGAAAGAACCATTTTAACTCTTCCTGAGGCAAACAAGATATGACTTATACATATATCTTTTCTTTTTCATTTTTGAGAAGGAAATCATGTGTGTAATTTTTAAAAGGGGGTTAATAGTCTGGTATCACAAATATCAGAAGATGATGACTAGCTCTATAGTAAAGGGATAGTTGTTATAATATAGTGCTTGTTGTTGAAGTGTTTAATTCGGATTTTATTCAAGGGTCTGCAGATTAATCACATTGTATTACTTTGACTACACTATTTTAACTTTTTCTTCAGTAATATCACTACTCTGTCTTCTTTAGTAATCAGTTTTAAGAGAGTAGTTATGGCACTTGGCCATGTTGTCATTTCACATTCATGATTTCATGATTATTGTAATAACTAGTATATAATAGTGAATTAAAAGGTTTGAAATAATTTCATATTTTAAGTACTCTTATAAACTTGATTTTTCTTTTTTTTTTTTAACTGACCTCCTGTACCTCTTCTAATTTTAGTCTGAAGACTGTTTAGTCAGATAGTATAACAGTGATACCTGTTTGCCCCCTACTTCAATTTTCTTGGAACACCCTTATGCTTTGACACTAAGATAGTATCTCTTTTTTTTCCTTTTTTTTTTTATTATGAAAAAAGTCATTTTTTTTATCCATGTTTCCCCTTGTTCAGGCTCCCTTCCCCCTCCCGCCCCTCCCAGTCACTCACTCTTCTCTCCATCAATAAACTTGATTTTTCAAAGTGTAAATTGTTATTAAATGTTGGAGAAATGAGGGCTAGGTCCAGGTGTGTAGCTCGATGGCAGAGTGTGGGCTTAGCATATATAAAGCAATGGATTTGAGATCATGTTTGGTTTTGTCTTCAGAATTAACTGGAAGTGATATATTTAATCTAGATAAAACAGAAGAAAGAACAGCCAATCAGTCAGAGTTTTCTAGTAGTGATTTGAGACAAAAAGAAAATGATTCACAGGTACATATTTCTGTTTTTAATAGCATAAATGTTTGTATTAAATGAGATAGCATGTTGGTAGGATACAAGGATGTATGTATGTGCTCATGTATACATGCACTTGTATTAAATTAACCACTACTGTTATCTCATGGTCTAATATGTTTAAGACTTTCAGTATGACAATCAATATAAACTTCCCCCTTGTTATTAAATATCATATAAAATATTTTTTATAAAAATATTAAACTTGGTAGTTGGTACACCAAAACTTTTGAGAAATATCAGCTAAAACTTTGTCATTACAGTATAGACTGTACAGGCTGCACTTATAATGCTGCTTCATAGAGATTTTTGCCACTAACAAAATACTGGAGACAATTAAATTTTATTTTCTTGATTTTTTTCGAGACAGGGTTTTTCTATGTAATAGCCTTTGCTATTCTGAAACTCTCTTTGTTGTTCGGGCTGGCCTTGGACTCACAGAGATCTGACTGCCTCTGCCTCCTAAGTGCTGGGATCAAAGGCATGTGCAGCCAGCCCCGACAACAATTAACTTATAAAGAGAAAAAAAAATGTGACTCCTACAACAATATAGATTGTTGCTGTTAATCTTGGTTGAGCTTAAAGGTTCAAGACCCTATTGTTGAACATACCATACATTTCCAATATAGGAGTTGGAAGAATTGAGCTGGATCTGACCTGGAAGTCTCCCCACTAAAAACTAGTTTTCTTAATATTCAAAGATGCTATTTAAGCTGCCAAAGGAGAAAAGCAAATAACACTGTTACCTAGCAATAAGGCTTATGAATCACAATGAGGAGATCATTACTCTGCTTTATTTCATTGAGAAAAGTCTCTCACAGAACCTGAAGCTTAATATTTCAGATAAGCTGGCTGGCCATTGAGTTTCTGGGACCTGACTGTCCCAGCCTCCCTTGCCCAAATTTTATGTAGGTGCTGAGAATTCAAACTCAGGTCCTCATGCTTGCACAGCAAGTGTACTTACCAGAAGCCATTTGCTAGCCCCTAAAAAAATGCACATATATGGAGAGAGAGAGAAACAGGGTCTGAGATACAGTGTAGACTGGTCTCAAGCTTAGTTTTCTCTTGCTCCTGTCTTATAAGTACTAGGATTATAGGCATGTATGAACACACACACACATACACACACACACACACACACACACACACACACAACTTAACTAACTCTAAATAATTGCTGTCTTGTCATAATGAAAAATAGAAGTCAAACAAAAAGAACTATTTTCACTGTAGTAGTAGATACCACTACAACACTCAGGAAACAGAGGCAAACAGATCTCTGTGAGTTTGAGGCCAGCTTAGTCTACATAGCAGGTTCTAGGCCTGCCAGCGCTACATAGTACAACCATGTCTCAGAAAAAAAATCAAAGAGCCATTTCCTGGAAAACTAGGCTGTGAAGGGATTACATACTTTGAAATTATGTGGGGGATTATAGAAGAAATCAAATTAGTATTGATAAGATTTAAAAAAATACTACACAACATGAAACAAACTGGTTCTCAGAGCAAAATGGATTTATAAACAAACATTAGAAAGTGAAAAAATTTAAATATCAAGTATTTCTACTTCAAAATACCCACAATAGAGATTAGTTAGCAGAAAAGCAAAAAATTAGTGATATTAAAAGGTTGGGTTGATGAATCTGATCAAAAACTAACATACTTTAAATATCAGTAAATGCCAGCAGTTTAAATAACCCTCCTCCCCAAAACAGTGGAGACAAAGGGTAAGATAAGAGTTTTTATCTTCTGAATAAACAGAAGATCTTAAATATGGAAGATAATTTTAAAAATACTGAGAGAATGTTACATAAGACTTTTTAACCATTAAATTTGGGGTAAGATGGATAAATTTGATGGTAAGATGGGTAAGACATTTTAAGTTATAAACAGGCTAACAAGTAAATAAAAGAAAACCACAAGTATGTAGTCTCCTAGGATAAAACAGATGCAATCTCTAATAGTTATTGTTATCCTTCTCCCTTACTCCTCTCAGCAGATATACCTAGACTCGGGGTCTCAAGTGAACTCCAGCAAAGCCTTCAGGATTTCATCAGACTGCTCATCCTTGATGCTACCGACTTTTTTTTTTTTTTTGAGACAGGGTTTCTCTTCATAGCTGTGGCTGTCCTGGAACTCACTGTGTAGACCAGGCTTACCTCAAACTCAGAGATCTGATCTTTGAAAATTAGAAAAATCTATTAATATAATTCATTGCATTTACACACTAGTAAAACATTTTAGTATTCAACCCCTCAGAACCGAAGTTACAGACTGTATGATCTGCCAAGTGGTATGTGAGCCCCTAAGTGGGTGCTGAGAATCAAATCCAGGTTACTCTTGACCACTGAGCCATATTTCCAGTTCCATGAACATGTGTGATATTTACCATGTGGGCTACAGGGATCAGATTCAAGTATCACGTTTGGCAACCAGTGCCTTTATCTGCTGAGTCATATCTGTCACCCCCAGGAGAGACTTTCTGTTTGTTTTAAGATGGGGTTTCTCTATGTAGCCCTGCCTGTCTAGGAACTTGCTCTGTAGACCAAGATGGCCTCAATTTCAGGGATTCACCTGCCTGGTAAATTAAAGGCATGAGCCACTATGGCCTGGCTGAGAGAGATTTTTAAAGAACCATAATATCCTCCAAGGTCTGCCAGCTATTAAAAATCATTCACTTGGGCTGGAGAGATGGCTCAGAGGTTAAGATCACTAACTGTTCTTCCAGAGGTCCTGGGTTCAATTCCCAGCAACCACATGGGTGGCTCACAACCATCTGTAATGACATCTGGTACTCTCTTCTGTATACTGTATACATAATAAATAAATCTTTAAAAAAAACCTGATTCACTTTTTGCTTAAGAAGTAAACTGCATCTCTTGGAGGCATAATTCCCATCCATAAAATTTACTATTTAAAACTATAAGTTCAGTGACTTTTATTGTACCAGTTGCACAACTATCACCACTGATCTTAAAACATTTGTATCACCTCATATGTTTTTAAAATGGCATAAAAATGAGATAGTCAGTAAAGAAAACAATAATATTCTGATATTTGAATAGTGACTTTGGATAGCATAGAAATTTAAAAGTTTACCTTAAATGTAGAAATACCATCAATAGTTACCATAGTTGTCAAAAACATCAAATTACTTAAAAATCCTAAATGTTAGTGTTTCTCAGTATATATATGCTTTTGTTTCCCATGTCATTATTTAATGTGTATAGTTGTAGATATTGACAATGGTTGTGATTATGAGAATAAAATGCAAATGTAATTAGAGACCCGATTGTAGCTATGATACATGATTATTATTTTATATAGGAAATCTAATGTTTAATTTTTTTCTTTCAGATATTTAATGATTCTGGTATGGATAATAGTTCAAAATGTTCACATGTTGCAGCTGTTAAAAATTCACAAGGTTTTATGCAATTCAGGTAATTTTTAAAGTAAGAAAATGCCCAAAGGGTTGGGGGATGGTTCAGTACTAATGTATTTGTCTGCTTTCAGTTCCTAGAACTGCATCCCTCGAAGAAAAGAAACATTCTCATCTCTGAGGTAACATGAAAATATTGACTCTGAAGTAATAGAAATTATATTTGTTGCATTTTAGATTGAATCAGCCAAATTACAGTCAATGGATTGAAAAAGAACATAAAGGTAATTACTGTTTATGTTTTCCCTAACAACAAATTTTATTAGTTTTTATACTAAATAAATTAACTGAATGACATATGTGGTTTTAGAATATATTTTTATCAGAAAATAAAATGAATACATTGCCATGTAGAAAATTTGGAAAACAGAAAAATATGAAGGAAACAAAATATCACTAACCAGATATAACTGACATAATACATCTCATACTCTTTTTTAAAGTATCTATCCCCCAAAATTTGAATAATAAAATATATATAATTTATATCCCATTTTCCTTATCAGCAATATGCAGTCATTACAAATAAAAATGGCATGCGGTTATTCTTCATATCATTAATTTTATTTGTAATGACTGCATGACATTCTGTTTAATGAGTATAGCATATTTCAGCTATTCTCACACATTGAATATCTTTTTGTTTCTAAGTTTTTGGTACTATAATAATTCCTGCTATATTATTTTATATTAATTTTTTTCTACTTTGACTATTTTCTTTGACTGAACATCATAGAAAGGTCAAAGGAGATAAGTGTATGTGTGTACACATATGTGTGTATATCTGTACATATATGTATATATATATGAGTTTATTTCTCCATGATCAACTTAAATGTTGGAACTGTAGCATACAATAGAAAGTAATCTTTTCCAAATATCTGTATATAGGTATATATATGCAGATGTGTCTTAACAAAAGCATACACACACGGTTATACATTTGTATATCATATACGTGTATATAAATATTTTGGTAACCTACTAATGAGACTAATGAGTAACATTATTTCATGTATTATGCTTATATACAAGTCTTCAGTTTTTTAATTGTTTGAAGTTTTACAATGAGTCATTTTGACACTATACAATTTTATAAATTGGGAGTGGAGAGATGGCTCAGTGGTTAAGAGTGGATCAACTCTTTCAGAGGACTCAAGTTCAGTTCCTGGTAGCCACAATGACAGCTTACAACTACTGTAATTCCAGTTCCAGGGACTCTGTTGGCCTCTTCTGGCTTCCTTAGGCTGGCACATATATGACATGCATTGACTTAGATACATACTCATAAATAAAAATAAATCTCTAAAAATATTTGTAGATACATACATTTTCTTGATAGTCATAATCTATTAGCCCATTTTTCTTACTTCACTCATAGGCTTCTTTTATAGGAAACATGTATCCTATACAGCTAAGTACTCTCTTTGCTTTCTTATAAGAGAAAAAACCATTATGTATTTCCTGTGTTTGTGATCTGCTCTAGTTGTTTATAATCCTCTTCATAAACTAAGCTGATTGTATTAGACAAGAAGGAATAGCTAATCTCTTAAGAACAATGCACCTTTGACATAGAGATGTTGGGAAATATATATAGTTGGCACAGTCCTACCTGTATTCAGCATGTGTAATGAGACTTCATACTCAAGAAGACTTGTAATTATTTTAGGGAAAAAACAAAGACTTTAAAAAATTTCTAAACCTATAATTTGAGGAAATTTTATTAAAAAGTAATAGTTGTGATTTCAGTGCAAGAGGCTAAAAGTACAAAGCTTTTAGAAAATAGGTAGATTCAATTGTGACTTCAAGAGAGGCATTTCTAATTTTTAAAAATTTATTTTATTTACCTTTTGATTTAATTTTAATTATGTATATCTGTTTGTCCAAGTGGGTATGCACACATGAGTTCAGGTACCCAGAGAGGCTAGAAGTTGTTGGATCCCTTGGAGCTAGAGCTGTCCGCACTTGTGAGCTGCCCTGTGTGAGTGCTGGAAAACAAATGCAGGTCCCCTGTAAGAATAGTACTCAACCTTTACGTCATCTTTTCAGCCTTCAAGAGAAAGATTTCTTAAATAATAATTAAAAGCCTAATTAATAGAAACTGATCATTGGTTATATTAAAATAAAAAAATCTTTTTATCCAAAGATACAATAAAAAGGAGCTGTAGAGATAGTTCAGAGGTTAAGAGTAGTTGTTGCTCTTAGAGAGGAAATTTGGGTTTCGTTCCCAGCACCCACATGGCCTCTAATAATCACCTGTAACTCTAGTTCCATAGGATCCAACACCTTCTTCTGGCCTTTGTGTGCAGTGCACATATTCAGCAGACAGACATATGTACAAGCAAAACACATGTAAAATAAATGTCTAAAAAAAAGGGATACAATAAAAAGAAAGAAAATGAGTCACAAATCCAAAGGATATATTTGTAATATATAAAACAGCCCAAAGAGTAGTTCCATATAGTGTAAAGGACTTTTACGAATCAAGCAGATAGAAGAGGTCAATTCAGAATATATCAAAATAAAGGCTTGGGTGGCTGATTCAGTAGGTAAAGCATTCAGTATGCAAGTGTGAGGACTTCAGTTTGAGAATTCACATAGAGATGGACACAGTAGCATGCGTCTGTAATTTCAGTAATGCTATGGTGAGATGGAAGGTGGGGATACAACAGTCCCTGGAAATCTGTAGGCCAGCTAGGCTGGCGTATGTAGCCACATAACAAGAAAGCCTGTCTCAAATCAGATCAACACTGTTTCCTGACTTCCACATGCACACACACACACACATATGAATATCTACACAGACATACATGCAAAGATAAATTTAAAACTTGGAAAATGGAAATATATGAATTGACACTTCAAAAAGAAACTTTTCTGGTAGATGAACCTGAAATGATGCTTTGGAAATCATGGAAATACAAAGCTACAGTGAGATACTGTTACACATATACTAGATTAGCAAATCTATCAATATTACTGTTCATGAAGAGTATTGAGAAATGGGGGCTTTCAGAAGCTAGTAAAATGAACTGCAATTAATAGATCATCATATGTTGAAACCATCAAGTTAGAGCTAATTTTTTGAGATTTTATGATTTTTACAATGGCTAGTTAACTCAGCCAAAATTGGTACAGTCATTTTGGAAAAGTTTTGATACCTGATACTGGGAGATACATATACTCTGTGTTTCATAATTACATCTTAGATATATACCTATGGAAATAGAGGTATGGAGTGTATGTAAAAGAATGTTCTTTGTTGTAGAATGCTTTGATATATGGAATATTTATACCAGTAATAAGAAAACTATGTCTACATGCAGTAATATGGAGGAATTGCACAAGCATATGCTAAACAAAAAGAGAGACATAAAACGTACATATAATTTAGCATGACATTGTAAAACAGAAGATAAATTGTTTAATTTCATAATGAAATTGTATAAACAAAGTAGTTCATTCTTGTATAACAAATAGATGCTGAGTGTGGAAATAAAGAGACAGTAAGGCAACTAAGAGAATTGAAATGTACTCCACAGGTAAGTCAAATATTTTTAATTTTTAAGTGTAGCATTCTAATTTTAAAAATACAGTGCCCATTTAAGTTTTAGATTTATTACAATTAAGATTATTACAATTATTTATTACAATTAAATAATATTACAATTATTATAACACCTGTATAAGGTGTTATTAACTTGAAAGTCAGATCCTAGGAAGTTAGAAATTTTGTTTTCCAGATTGTTGGGGTACGCCTGACTTACTGTCAGATGTTAGGTCTGCTGTATGCTCGGGGGCCCTGCTAGTTTGCCTTGGAGGCAATTTTAAAGGGAAAACCACTCCTCGGTATTTTCTGTCAATTTCAGCATGTTTTAGTTATCATTGGCCTTTTTCAGGTGGAGGTGAGAGAGATGGGGCTGGGAAGGGCGTAATGACAAAATAACTGGTTTTCTACTTTTGAGTATATGTGTCACCTCACCTCACCAGTTCTTATTTTCCTTATCTAGGAAGTGATAACAGACTAAGCATTATTTGGGTGTTCTTTTATTAAATAGGCACAGTCATTTTGAAAAGTGCTCTTTTACTTTCCCTCTACAGGCTGTGTACATAGAACACTTTGAAAAGTCAATAGAAAATAACAGTGTTGAAGAAGAAAGGACTGAGAATTTTCCACAAACTCCTGAAACTCCTTTATTTCTAAGAACTCTAGAAGGTGTGAAGACACCTGAATCTGTGGAGAAAATGCAGTTCGCCAAAAGCCCCTTCTTTGAAATGTAGGATTTTTTTTATTAATAATTATTTTATTATTAATTATTTACGCATTGACTTATATAAGTAATTTATAGGAGTAGTAAAATATCTACTTAATTAGAACTTGGAAAGATTTTAGTATTTCAGTCATGAAAACCAGGGCGAGACCACATACCCATCTACCCATTTGTGTAGTTGTTAGTGTTCTGCCAAATCAAGATCCTGAGGATCCGGTGTGACAATATGTAGGTTTCAGATTTTACAAAGAATAAAGAATGTGGAAAAATTAAAAAGTCAAGCTTAAGAACTACTGATACATATTCAGCAAGTTGTGTATTACTTACTGAATGTTTCAGCAGTCAGTTTTCCATATGTGTAGTGTCTGAGGCAAGAGTCACATTTTCTTAAGACTAACTGTCTTTTCTATAAATATACAACATTGGAAACCACTGATTGAGGGCTTGCAGCCAAGACAGCAGTACTCCATTTATCCTTGGGTTCAGTTCAGTCGTTTATTAACACAGAACCCTAAATTTCTCTTAGACCTAAATCAGATTTTACTTTATGAGGTAACTCTCACCTGTGTTCTACTCATGTATTTTAAATAGCTAGTAAGAATGCCATGCATTTGACGCAAGCAAATGTATTCAAAAGAGAACTTATCAAACTTTAAAATTGTGAATATGTATTCTTATGAATTGTGGATGAATGTATTATATGCTAAAACTCTGTGGGTGAGAACATGATCTGTAAAGGTATGTGATTTATTTATGATCATAAAGATTGCTGTGGCAGTATTGTCAGACTTATATATAATATATAACTATATATGTTTATTTATGGTGGGAGGATAGGGAATGAACCTGGCTTCACTCATGTTAAGTACACACTGGCCAGAGCTACACTCTGTCCCTCCCCTCTTTTTAACACTTTATAAGCCAGGTGGTGGTGGTGCACACCTGTAATTCTAGATCATTTATAGTTTATCTTCTCTTATGTAACACTCTGTGATGTCTGACTTTTTATTTAAGCATGTCTTGTGACTAGTTCTCAAGATGCTGAAGGCAGTGTCAGAGATCAGAACTTGCATTTTGAATGTGAATTGCTGTATCTAGCTTTCAACTTTGGCACACACTATTCTTTTAAGCAAATCACTTAACATTTCTAAACTTCAGAATTATTTGCTGTAAAATGAAAGTGATAACAGCAATACTTTGTTTTGATGGATTGTTTTGAGAAGTAAATTACACTTAAGTAATTACCTAGAATAGTGCTGACAACATTTCTCAGTAAAGTTATTGTGGCCAGGCTCACACCATTCTTTCTCCATAAGTGTGTCACTTTAAGCCTAACTCCACCCTTGGTTTACAGATTTGTACCACAGGCCATTGCTTATCGTGAGTCCAGGCTGCATTGTTTAGTAATACGTCTATAACATCTTGGCGGTTTTTAATCTTTCTGTAACAGAACTAGAAATGTAGTAACCGAAGGACAAAAACAAAAGGATTCTCCTGGATTCTCATTCCTCATGAGTTATACTTCTAGATCACCTGGACTAAATTTATTTGATTCTTCTGTATCTGATTCAGAAGTCTCATCAGATCAGGTAGAGTAATTTATTTCTAAAAACTATACATTGGAGTTTTAGGCATTCTTTAGTGTCAAGCTTTCTTGGGACAGAATATTTACAGAGGCAACTTTTTAAAAAATGCTATGAATATAACTCTGTGGTATAGTGCTTGAGGCCTGGGTTCCACCTCCTACATGAAAAAAAGTATTGAATGGATAGAAAAATTCCCTGCTATTTTTTCATTCCTAACTTCAGACAACTCAGATTCATGTTTATTTATTAAAGAAAATTTAAGGTGAGCAGGATGATTCAGCAGTTATGATCACTTGTTGCCCTTCAGAGAACATGAGTTCAGTTTCTAGCACCTACGCCAGATGATTCATGACCACCTAAAACTCCAGTTCCAGGGGAGCCAACAGCCTCTTCCAGCCTCCAAGGGCAACTGTACATACATAGCATGCATACATATACACAGAAATACACATAAATAAAAATAAATCTTAAGAGAGAATCTCTCTGGGATATAACTCACAAAATGGTAGAGTGCTTTGCATACCATTCATGAAATCCTGAGCTTAATTTCCAGCACCCAAATCAAATTAAATAAAAAAGAAAAAAAGAAAACAAAAACCTTAAGATAGGGATGATCGAAATTGTAGTTAAAGGCAGATTAAAATGAATTTGGTTTTTTAACTAATGTGCTATACATTTTCAGTGTAAAAATAAACTACATATTCTCATTCATTTAATTTATAATGCTTTTGTGTTATATTAGGGTTTTTAGTTATTTATGTGTATGACAACACTTTTATTAATTAACTTAAAAAGACCTGGAGAATTTGCATCAGTGTTGCTACTTTTCAGTGATGTAATCACTCTCAATTGTTTACTTCTGAATTTAGTAATTAAACCCAATATTAATTCATGCTTTAGTAGGAGTATATAATAAAATATAGTAGTTAAAATTAAACACAGGATCCTGTTTAATATTTAGACATGTAGTATATGAAGATGGTGAAAATAATCCAATTTCCTTATCTGAAGAATAGAAATAACAGTGACTGAATAGAGTTTACAGATATTAAATGACTTTATTCACATAAAATATTTTCAGATATACCACTTACTAATGCTATATAGTACAAATATAAATATTTTATTGTTATTAGTTATTTAAGTAACCATATATAGGTATTTTATGTGGCTTAAGATTTTGTTACAATATATTAAATTGAAAAAAATTTCAAATTAATTGATAGAAGATATGGTATGCATTTTGTAGTATCTAATGTGTTTAACTTTTTTGTTATTTATAATTTATTTCATAAGTATTTTTTTAATTTTGTTTATTTATTATGTATACAACATTCTGCCTCCACTATGACTGTGTGCCAGAAGAGGGCACCAAGTCTCAAGATAGATGGTTGTGAGCCACCATGTGGTTGCTGGGAATTGAACTCATGACCTCTGGAAGAACAGTCGGTGCTCTTAACCTTTGAGCCATCACTCCAGCCCTCATAAGTAATGTCTAAAAGGAATATTGACATGAAAAAAGCAGACCACAAGAACTAAATTTTTTTTACAATAATAACATGAACTTAAAAATGTATAACTTTAGCAGGAAGCAAATATATTTGCATAAAGGAAGCTATAAAATCACTGAAAATTTATTGAAAGCATAAATGCATGAGGTATTTACATAGAAAGAAATATTATGAAGTCTTTCTTTTTAATGCACTTTAAATATAATATAAATGAAATTCTAGAAAATTAGCATACATCTTTAATCTGGCACTTAGAAGACCAAGGCACATGAATCTCTGAGTCTCAGGCCAGCCTGGTCTACAGAGTGAATTCTAGGACAGCCAGAGGTACACAGAGAAACCCTGTCTCTAAAAATAAAAGCAAACAAATAGCACAACAAAAAGAAATCCTGGAAAACTGTATTCTTAATTTGTATTTTATTTTGTTCTGTTGTGGTGAGTTGGGGAAAGAGACTACCCAATTAATATATTTCAATATAATGAAATTTCATTCTCTTAGTAAAACTGGTAATAGAATAAAATTTCAAACAAGTATGTAACCTAGAAGAATACAATAAAGAAGGAACTGAATTTAAAAAAAAAAAAAAAAAACCATAAAGGCAGCAGTCGTGGCATATCCAAGCACTTAAAAGCAGTGGCAGGCAAATTTTTGAATTTGAGACCAGCTTGGTCTGTGGAATAAGTTCCAGGACAACCAAGGCTACAAAGAGAAGCCCTCTCTTGAAAAACTTGGGGGGAAAAAAAGGAAGAGAAAGACACATACATATTTCAAATAAAGCTGATGATAGGTTGAAAATTAATAGATGTGAAATTATTTCATGAAAATTCTACGTCTAAGAAGGCCATAGTAGCTGTATTATCACTTGGTATACCCTTCACTATAAAGATAGTGCTTGAAATGAGAAATAAAAACAAAAATTTCAACTCATAAGGAAAATACAACATTCACAAATACCATTTGTGTCTAGTGACAGCTTTAAAACATGACATGGAGCTATGTTTTGAGCTTGGTGGTGGAGAGATTGCCTGGTGTTTACAATGCTTTGAGTTCATTAAGTAATAAAATTAATGAGTTAATTGGATAATTAATTAATCAAGTTTGTATAAGAGGTAAATAAATATCTAATTATGGAGGTTTTATACTTCCTTTTCTCAACAGTTGTTAAAATTAGATTACACTAAAAATATGTCTTGTAAGATCTGAATGATATAATTACTCTTTTTGATCTCATTGACCTTGATGAACATCATGTCCAACAACTATTAAGTTTTCAATCACTAATGGTGCAAGATAGACTGTGTTCTGGTTTATTAAGTGAATCTTAATAAATATAGAGTTTGGAATCAGAGTGTGTTCTCTGACCACAGTGCAACTAAATTAGAACTTAAGATATCTAGAAAAATCCGTAACATTTAGGCTATGAGGCAAGGAAATAGCTAAGAGAGAGATCAGAAAAGATTTTGGAATTACTTACTATGAAAATTCATCATTTTAAAATTGTAGAATGATAACACAACCAGAGCAAAGATAGAAGTTAGATATTTTAGTTAATAAGAGAATTTCACATCTATTAATAGAAAAGAACAGCCTAAAGTTGATCATCTTCAGTTTTCTTTTGAAAAGATATAAAAAGAACAACAAAGCAAATAAAATCCAAAGTGAATGAATAAATAAATACTAGAAATAAATGGACTGGAAAAAATTAAACAGATAATTAGAAAGCCAAAGTTGATTCTTTGAAAATGATTAACAAGATTGACCAACTCCTAGCCAGATTGTCAAAAAAATCAATTACCTTTATTAGAAATTAAGTCATAAATATTGTAAAATAGATTTCTGAAAGGAACTCATTTTACACATTAAGACAGTGGGTGAAATGGCTCAATGATGCATTCAAGCCTGATGACTTTTTTGACCCACATGATGGAAGGAGAGAGCCGATCCCATAATTTGTTCTCTGACCTCCCTTCAGATATGCAGCATGGCACATGTGCACCTGTACATACACACATAATAACTACATGAATAAAACTGTATAAACTTCAGTGTAATCAAAATGGTACGATAAAGGCCTAAGGATTGATCAAATAATCAATGACATAGATTGGAAAGTCTTGAAACAAAAGAATTTAGAATGTGATAAAGATGGGGCCATTAGTTGTAAGAATAAATTAGGGACTTACACATTACAATAATAAAACTTAACAGATGAATTAAATTAAATTAAAAATACTGGGCTAGAGAGGTGGCTCAGAGGTTAAGAGCACTGGCTGCTCTTCCAGAGGTCCTGAGTTCAATTTCCAGCAACCACATGGTGGCTCACAACCATCTATGATGATATCTGATGTCTGCTTCTGATATGCTTGTAGAACATGTAGATATAATAAATGAAATCTTTAAAAACCCCAAAAAACACTTTCAATTAAAAATGTCAACTATAAAATATTCAGAAGAAATATTGGATATTTAACTAAAAATGTTAACTATAAAATATTCAGAAGAAATATCTCTAACTATAAATATCTTATATATTGCTATAATCAAGTTATTAGGCCTTATTTATTTATTGCCATCTGGGAATCCAACCCTAGACCTCAGAAATGCTATAGACAAACACTCTACCACTGAGTCACACCTTCCAGACCAGTCCTTGTTTCAATATAAGTAAATGACAAATTTATCCATGTAGGGCTAGAGATTGAACCAATAACCTTAGTATGCTAAACAAGGATTCTGAGGTCTAAGACAGATTTTTTTAAGTCTTGTAATATGCTATGTAGAAGGTTACTATCATATTTATTCTAATGTTATATGCTAAAAGTACAGACTTTAGTGTCAAATATAAGTGCTATATAAACTGTTCTTTTGATTTCACAAGTAATAGTTAATGGGAATTATTTTCAGTTTAATGAACATGACTCTGAAGTAAACCTAAATCCTCCTTCCTCACAACAAGAAATTGGTAAGTAATTTGAAGTTTTCTATATATAAAAACATGTTAATTCTTCTCATGGTACTTGGTTTATCTCCAGTTGGTCTTTTAGGTCTTCAGTTATTTATTAAAAGCACTTACTTCTAGACACTGCTAACTGAGGAGACAGTGCTGCAATTTCATCACAGAAAGCTGGCAGTAACTGACGTGTTCTCCTTTCCCATCATCCTACCCTTCCTCCCTCCTCCTTCTTCATTCTTTTAGCACTTAAACATCTTTCACAACTTGCCAGCACTTGTTTCTTTTTGTATTACTGACCTCTCAATATCAAACATTATTCATATCTTGAATTTGTTATCTACTATATGTATCCCTTTAAATGTTTTGTTTTTGAGACAGGGTTTCACTGTGTATTTCTGGCTCTCCTGGAACTGACTGTGTGACCAGGATGGCCTTGAACTCAAAGAGATCACCTGCCTCTGCCTCCTGAGTGCTGGGATTAATGGTGTGACTCACCACCACCCAGCTCCGTTTTAGTAATTTGGTATTAACTATTCCCATCTTTTGGGGAAATAATTATATCTTCTATCTTTCTAGTGCATATTTTTTTATTGGGTAGCCTTTCATTTTTTGTTCTTTGATTAGTTAATTCAGTTATATTTTTATATGTATATGTATCCTTCCTTCCTTTCCCTTTTTTTTCTTTGTTGGTTTTTTGAGACAGGGTTTCTCTGTACCTTTGGAACCTGCCCTGGACCTTTCTCTGTAGACCAGGCTGGCCTTGAACTCACAGAGATTCACCTGGCTGGGAGTAAAGGCATATGACACTATTACTGCCCAGCTTGTGTATGTATTTCATTTGTTATCATTTGTACTGCTTTTGGCTTTGGTGAAACAGTAGGAAAGAATTCAAAACCCTCATAGGGCTTGTGTTCTGTTGGAAGAGACAGAAGATAGACAAATAAATCAATGTATACTAGATTAGTGCACTAAATTTATAGACTTGGCATGGTAGTCAGATTTATATTGTAAAGTTTTAATATATTTACTTTGTAGAAGGATGCAAAATAAGAGGTATTAGCACATACAGTGTCTTTTGTTTCATTGAAAGCTTGTCAACTACCCAGTAATAAGATTTCTTTTGTTACCTCATCCACATGGAACATATAACTGCTATGGACAGGACACATGGCACATGCAGGTGACCTTGACACATAAAAGCTATGCTATTAGTTTTCCATCAGTCATTTATCCCATTTTGGTCTTGAAGCTCAAGGCCTATATGTTAATTTATATCTTCTCTAATTCAGATACATTTTTACATGGCACAGTTGGCTGGCACAACATTCCACATTGTCCCCTGATCCTGTATTTTCTAAGAAAATGGTATTATGAGAAGTAAAACTCTTTAACTCATCTTTCCATATGGGCCTGACTGAGCCCTGGCTTGAGTTAACCCTTAAGGTTGATCATAAATTCTAGGAAGTCAAATGAACCCAAATTAGATGACTAGGACATTCCTGGTTCAGGAAAATGGCTGCTATCTCACAAGGGCATTCAGGCCATGGCAATGAAAGGCATTTGAACACAGACATGAAGGAGGTGGAGGTAGTAGCTGCTGGAAAAGTATTCTGGGCAAAGAGTAAAACGGTCTTATCATGGTAACATGCTTGATATGTTCAGTGAAAAGCAGATAAATTGTATGATTAAAATGAGAGAAGGAGAACAGTGTATAAAAACAAATCAGAAGTGTTAGGAACAAATCATGTGCAGCCTTTCAATCATAAGATCTTTGGATTGTCTTCTGAGTGAAATAGGAATGCTTTTAAGAAAATGGCTGAAATGATCTGAAAGGGTTTTTTTTGTTTGTTTTTTGTTTATTTTTAAAAGAATCACTGTACATCGCTCTGTGGAGAAAATGCTGTATAAAAACAAGGGTGAATGCAGGGAGGTGATTAGCATGCATTAAATAATTAGCATGATTAAAATAATTCAAGTGGAAACTGATGGTTGTTAAAACTTTTTTTTTCCCCTAAACTCTGGGTCCTTATTTCTGATTGGCTAGTGATAACCTCTTTATATGTATAATACTTTTTGACATTAAGAACTCACTATATCTAGATAAAAGCTATTTTTCTGATATCCTTAATGATTGTTGTGTTTGTCAGGCTTTAGAGTATCAGTAATAATTTAAGTTTTTCTCTGTTGTGACTAAATTCAACTAGTCATCAAGTTTTATCAGTTCTCTTTTTGGAAATATTTTTCTATTTTTTCTGAGATTATTGTGTTTCCAACTCATAACCATTCACACGGGATGTTACAGTGACTTTCAATTAATCTTTTCTTCTCAGCTTGCTTCTAGATCACAGCTTCATCTTCTTTATGGATAACGTTGACTCCATCATCTGCCATAGTCAAATACTGAAGTTGCTCTCATTGACTGTCATTTATTTGCCATATTCATACTTTTCTTACTTTTAACTTCAGTCTAACATTGAAGCACTTTTTAAAAAAGCGAATTACCTGTGCTTTGGTCAGAAAGAAGCATTAAGCATATCTCAAATATGCCCAGAAATTTTTACCTGCTTGATTTTTGCAACCTCCAACTTTCATTTTTATTTTTAAAAACCAACTTCCCTTTAATAAAACCTCTATTTTCACTTTCTACCTTCCACCCCCTTTGACTTTTCTGAACTTCTTTTTCTTAAAATAATGTTTATATTCTATATAATGTCATTAAGTGTTTATGAATACATATAAAACATTCTTTAGAACTTTGAAGGCAAGGACTTTATATTTACCTTTGAATTTCTCAGAACACCTAAAATACTGCCTTACACAGTAATAGACTTGTTTATAGGGATTTTGTGAAGACTTCATAGAAACTTGTTAAATTAAAAAGAAAATATGACTCATTTATGCAAAGAGAAATTCAAGGCTTTATTTCTTTCTGAGATTGCATATTCTTGTATGTTTGTCTTATGGTAATGAAGTTAGTAAAGAATAAGATAGAAAAGGGGATAGGGAACACAAGTGTCTCTCAATCCTGCTAGCCAGCACACTTGACATCAGTTGTTTTGTGCCACTTGTTTCAAATAAGTTTTTTATTTCTTTAGACTTTAAATTGTTGAGTGATAGTTGATTTTTAAAGATATTGAAAAATATTTTTGTTTTGTTTTTAAATAATGAAAATTGACATAAAGTAAATTTATACATGAAGTTGATTTATAATTTTTCTTTTAAAACTGTGGGAAACTTTTTATAGATTTGTTAAAGGTTTTTAACACTGCTATAAGCATATTTTACTCAATAAATAATGCCTAGATAATTTCTTTTCCCCCTTTTAGTTATCAATCCTTGTAGATATTCCTTTTCACCATTCTAAACTTGTTTTCCACAATAAGGCAGTTTAAAATATGCTACATCTGTGTTCAAAAATATTTAATGGTTTCCTCTTGTCTGTTTAAACCTACATTAGTGGAACATTCAGTAGGCTTTGCAAACTCCTCTTCATTAATTCTTCTTTAATACACTTGTTATTTTTTAGTATTCTGCTAAGTTGAATGGATTTCTGTTACCCTACTGTTTCATAAGCACACCTGTTTCTGGGAGTATGTGCTAGTCTCAGTACGTGGGAGGTCTTGCCCTACTTCCTGCTGTGCATACAAGTTCTTTACACATTTGAGTTCAAGTTATTTGTAAGTAGGGCTTACATTAGAGTATACCTTTTCATTTCCAAAGACAATGCCTGTGTATACATTTAAGTATCTCCTAAATAGATAAGTGATTCAATGTTCATCCGTTTATTGTGTGCAGGACTCTGTAATATAGTAGATTAAGTTTTATATAACATGAATATTAAGATATTAATTATATCTTAATATTTATATTTTTCAGGAAACTTATTTGGGAAATCAGAAGGAGAAGATACCTTCACATTTTCTTTTCCCTCAGACTCTTCAGCTCATACATTTGGAACTGGAAAAGATGACTTTAGTTTCCCATTTTCTTTTGAACAGGATCAAAATTCAATGCCTTCCTCTTCCTCAAAAGATTTTTCATCCTCACAAAATAAAACACAGTTTATGTTCTTTTGAATTATTTTTTGAACTACTTAATGCTCTTTAATAATAATCTAGAAAAAATTTGTATTATCACTGAATGCATGAAGATACATTTTTGTCAATTAAAGTAGTAATTGGTTATTAAAATTTAGTGGTTTGATTGAAGTTATTTAAGTATTGAATATTTTATTTTTATTTATGATATTAACTAATCATTATTTATTTTGATTTTGACTTTGTAAGCCCTATCAGACAGTCCTTCTACCTTAGAGAGTTCAGTATGTTTTCCATTAATTTTTTTATAACATTAAGTTCATTTCTCCCTGGAATTTGAGTTTCAGTTCAGTAGTATTCAGTCCAGAGACTTCAGGAGGCTTATCTAATGAAAAACTTTAAGAGCACTTTAGACTATATATTTTAAAATATTTGCTTACTTATTTTGTATGAATGTTTGGTGGCAAACATGTCACAGTGTACACTACATCTGTTGTCTGCAGAAGTCGTAAGAGGATGTCAAATTTCCCTGGAACTGGAGTTTCAGATGCTTGTGAGCCACCCTATGGGTGCTGGGAATTGAACCCCAGAAAAGCCAGTGCTCTTGATCTCTGTGACATCTATACATACCCAGACTATATGCTTTTAGAAAATCTAAACCTTCAGTAACTTGTTAAAAGATGAAAAGGAATTCTACTTTAAAATGTGGAGTTTTACACTTACGTAACATTCTTTAAATAAATATGAAACTAAATAGTCATGAATGGAAATATATTTTTTTGAAAAAATATTTTTAAAAGTTAGAATTTTTCAAGACAGGATAATTGGTGTGTGTGTGTGACTGATCAAAGCACACTGTATCCACAGATGAAGATGTCATAATGAAATTCACTTGTAAGAAAATATATGTGTAGCAATCTTATTTGTATTTCCACCCTTGATAAGCCATGCTTATCATTCTTATCCTCTGTATAGTTATTGTTAACTCTTCCACATTTTAAAATTCTTTTTACTGTGTTTTTTTTGATAAATACAAAATAAAGAAGGAAAAAAAAGAAAAAAAAAGAAAAAAAAATACGATAATATACTAAAAAAAATTCACTTGTATAATTCATATGTACTTTAAAGTCCAGAATTTTTGTTTTTTATCAGGTACCTTTTTATGACATGACATAAATTTGATATAAAAATACTGAATAATAAAAAGACTAGTTGGAATTAGGTTGTTTTAAGAGACTTAAAACTTATTTTTATGTTATTAATGTGTAGTACACTGGTATAGTTTAGTTTATTATAAATCAATAAATGAGGCAAAACAAAAATTTTAAAATATCATAGTGCACATGTCATTATGAGGACATACAAATAGTTTAATCTTTCACCCAAGAGCATATAACATGGCTGAAAAGACAAAACACAGAAAATATCAAAAACACAATGAAATAGTTATATTTTGTTTTCATAGACTATACAGATATGTTGTAGAAAAGACACTGGTTTCTTAAAAAAAAAAAATGAAGCATGGACTGGAAAGCCTAAAGAATGATTCATTGAAGAAGTAGGTTTTTAATTAGGACTCTAAAGGTATGAAATTGTAAGATGTTCAAGAGTAAGTTGATGCTCATAAGCATACGTTTTAGCCCTTCAGTTAGCTAATTAATTGAGCACTGGGGATTGTTGTTAGGTCAAGACTGATGGAGGCAACTTGGAAGTAATAGAAAACTAGCATACATCTGTAGGATCAGAGTTGCCCTTTAATCAGAACAGACTGCATCTCTCTGCAAGAGTATAAACTGTGGAGGTTCTATCTATGGTGTGTGTCTCAACACGCTCCTTAGCAGACAGGAATAGAGTTTGGCTGTGAGGGGCTCCTCTAGCTGCACCTAAAAAGGGACATACAGAACACCAAATAGATATGACCCCCCCCCCCAAAATTCAGCATGCCACATTACAATCAAGACACAAAACATACAGAACAAAGAAAAAATTTTAAGAGCAGCAAAAGAAAAGGACCAACTTACATATAAAGGCAGACCCATCAGAATAACACCTGACTATTCAATGGAAACGATGAAAGCTAGAAGGGCTTGGTCAGAAGTTATACAGACGCTAAAAGAGCATGGCTGCCAAACTAGAATGCTATACCCTGCAAAATTATCAGTCACCATAGATGGTGTAAACAAGGTATTTCATGACAAAGTCAGACTGAAACAATACCTATCTACCAGTCCAGCACTACAGAAAGCATTAGAGGGAAAACTCCAACCTAAGGACCCCAGATACACCCATGAAACCACAAACAATCAATAATTCCACAGAAGAATACACCAGAGAAAGGAAATGTATACAAGCTACTACAAAAAATAGCAGGAAATATCAATCAGTGGTCACTAATTTCCCTTAATATCAATGGACTCAACTCTCCTATAAAACGTCACACACTAACAAGATGGATACAACAACAGAAGCCATCCTTCTGTTGCCTACAAAAAACACACCTCAACCGCAAAGACAGACACAGGCTTAGAGTAAAGGGTTGGGAAAAGATTTTCTAGTCAAATGGTCCTAAGAAACAAGCAGGGGTTGCGATTGTAATATCTAACAAAGTAGACTTTAAGCTAAAAGCAATTAAAAGGGACCAAGATGGTCATTACTTATTCATCACAGGAAAAATTGGTCAAGAGGAGATTTCAATCCTGAATATTTATGCCCCTAATATAAAGGCACCTACCTATGTAAAAGAAACACTGCTAAAGCTCAAATCCCACATCAATTCTCACATCCTAATAGTGGGAGACTTCAACACCCCACTTTCACCCCTGGATAGGTCAACCAGACAGAGACTCAACAGAGAAATAAGGAGTCTAAAAGAGGTTATGATGCAAATGGATTTAATAGATATATACAGAAGCTTCTACCCAAAGGCAAAGGAATATACATATTTCTCAGCTCCTCATGGAACTTTCTCTAAAATTGACCACATAATTGGTCATAAAGCAAATATCAACAGATACAAAAAAATGAAAATAATCGCATGTAACATATCCGACCACCAGGGCCTAAAGTTAGAGTTCAACAACATCAAAAATCAAAGAAAGCCTACCAACTTATGGAAACTAGACATCACTCAGCTGAACCACCTCTGGGTCAAGGAAGAAATTAAAAAAGAAATCAGAGTCTTCCTAGAATTTAATGAAAATGAATCTACAGCGTACCCAAACTTGTGGGACACAATGAAAGCAGTCTTAAGAGGAAAATTTATACCCCTAGATGCTTATATGAAAAACATAGAGAAATCCCACACTAGAGAACTAACAGCTCAGCTGAAAGCCTTAGAACAATTAGAAGGAAACTCACCTAGAAGGAGTAGATGGCAGGAAATAATCAAACTTAGAGCTGAAATCAATAAAATTGAAACAAAAAGAACAATACAAAGAATCAATGAAAGAGTTGGTTCTTTGAGAAAGTAAACAAGATAGATAAGCCCTTATCCAAACTAATCAAAAAGCAGAGAGAGAGAGTATCCAAATCAACAAAATCAGAAATAAAAATGGTGACATAACAGACCCCCAGGAAATGCAGAGAATTATCCGTTCATACTTCGAAAATCTATATTGTACAAAAATGGAAAACCTAGAAGAAATGGACAGCTTTCTGGACAGGTACCATTTACCAAAATTAAATGAAGATCAGATTAATTACCTAAACAGGCCTATAACCCTTAAGGAAATTGAAGCTGTCATTAAAAGCCTCCCCAAAAGTAAAAGCCCTGGTCCAGATGGTTTCAGTGCCGAATTCTACCAGACATTCAAAGAAGAATTACTACCATTACTCCTCAAACTATTTCACACAGTAGAAACTGAAGGAATATTGCCAAATTCCTTTTATGAGGCCACAATTACCCTAACACCCAAACCACTCAAAAACACAACAAAGAAAAAGAATAAAGAACAATTTCCCTCATAAATATTGATGCAAAAATTCTAAACAAAATTTTAGCAAACCATATACAACAATGTATAAAAATATCATCCACTACGACCAATTAGGTTTCATCCCAGAAATGCAGGGCTGGTTCAACATACAAAAAAAATAAGCATTATCCATCATATAAACAAACTAAAGGAACAAAATCACATGATCATATCCTTAGATGCTGAAAAAGTCTTTGACAAAATCCAACACTCCTTTATGATAAAAGTCCTGGAGAGATCAGGAATACAGGGAGAATACCTAAATATAATAAAGGCTATTTACAAGAAGCCGACAGCCAGCATCAAACTTAATGGAGAAAAACTCAAAACAATCCCACTAAAATTAGGAACTAGACAAGGATGTCCTCTCTCCCCTTATCTATTCAATATAGTTCTCGAAGTTTTCGCTAAAGCAATAAGAGAACGAAAGGAGATTAAGGGGATACAAATTGGAAAAGAAGAAGTGAAACTATCTCTATTTGCAGATGATATGATTGTATACATAAGTGACCCACAAAATTCTTCTAAGGAACTGCTACGGCTAATAAACAAGTTCAGCAATGTAGCACGATACAAGATTAACTCAAAAAAATCAGTAGCCCTTCTATACACTGAAGATAGAAGGGCTAAAAAAGAAATAAGGGAAACATTACCCTTTATAATAGCTGCAAATAGTATTAAATACCTTGGAGTAACTATAACCAAAGAAGTAACAGATCTATTTGACAAAAATTTTAAATCACTGAAGAAAGAAATTGAAGAGGATATCAGAAAATGGAAAGATCTCCCATATTCCTGGATAGGTAGGACCAACATAGTAAAAATGGCAATTCTACCAAAAACACCCTACAGATTCAATGCATTGCCCATCAAAATCCCAACACAATATTTTTTGGACCTTGAAAGAATAATACTCAATTTCATCTGGGAATAACAGGAAAGCCAGGATTGCCAAAACAATTTTGCTCAACAAAAGAACCTCAGGAGGTATCACCATCCCTGACTTCAAGCTATACTATAGAGCTACAGTAATAGAAACAGCCTGGTACTGGCATAAAAACAGACTTGTGGACCAATGGAATAGAAGTGAGGATCCAGACATTAACACAAAAACCTTTGAACACCTGATCTTTGACAAAGAGGCACAAAATATTCAATGGAAAAAAGATAGTATATTTAACAAATGGTGTTGGCATAGCTGGATGGAAGTGTGTAGAAAAATGCAAATAGATCCGAGCCTGTCACCTTGCACAAAACTCAAATCCAAGTGGATCAAAGACCTCAACTTAAACCCAGCCACTTTGAACTTGATAGAAAAGAAAGTGGGAAATACACTTCTACAAATTGGCACAGGCGACCACTTCCTAAATATAACACCAGTGGCACAGGCACTAAGACCAACAATCAATAAGTGGGATCTCCTGAAGCTAGGAAGCTTCTGCAAAGCCAAGGACACTGTCAATAGGGCAAAACGACAGCCTACAGAATGAGAGAATATTTTCACCAACCCTACAAGTGATAGAGGACTTTTCTCTAAGATATATAAAGAGCTCAAGAATCTAGAGCTCAAAACCTTGAATAACCCAATCAAAAAATGGGGTATAGATCTAAAAAGGGAATTCTCAGCAGAGGAACTACGAATGGCTGAAAGGCACCTAAAAAAGTGCTCTTCATCTTTAGCCATCAGAGAAATGCAAATCAAAACAACATTGAGATACCACCTGACACCTGTCAGATTGGCTAAGATAAAACACACAAATGACAGCCTATGCTGGAGAGGGTGCGGAATAAAGGGAACACTCCTCCATTGTTGGTGGGAGTGTAAGCTTGTTCAGCCACTCTGGAATGCAGTATGGCAGTTTCTCAGAAAATTAAGAATTAATCTCCCCAAGGACACAGCAATACCACTTCTGGGTGTATACCCTAAAGATGCACAGTCACACTCCAATGGCTTTAGCTCAGCTATGTTCATAGCAGCATTATTTGTAATAGCAAGAACCTGGAAACAACCTAGATGTCCCTCAACTGAAGAATGGATTAACAAACTGTGGTACATCTACACAATGGAGTACTACTCAGCAGTAAGAAAAAATGATATCCTAAAATTTGCAGACAAATGGATGGATTTGGAAAATATCCTCCTGAGCAAGGTATCACAAACCCAGAAAGATAAGCAGGGGATGTACTCACTCATTAGTGGACTCTAAACAAACAAACAAACAAAAAAGCAAAGCATTCCCAAGTTGCAAACCACAACTTCTGAACAGCTTGGGATCAGAAACACTTTGGACTAACTCCTTGGATCCCACTCCCCCTAGAGGAACACCTGACTCAGTCTTTATGTTGGGGGGAGAAAACTGGATTTGCCAGGAGTGGAGGCTGAACTAAGCAATATTGGGACCTTGGGACCTTGGGACCTTGGGACCGCCTGCCCATGGTGGGGATGGGGAGATGTGGAGAAGAGAGAATGATCTGATGTGGTGGGAGAGGGAAGGGACCTTGAATAAGGATATGCAAGGATAGAAAATGTGACTTCTTTATTCATAATAAAAAAGAAGAAATTAACATATGCATTAAGTTTAGTAACAATCAAATTATATTGCACTTAAAAAAAAAAAACAGTATAAACTGTGTACATGTAGTACCAAAGGATTTAGAGTTTCTTTACTTACATCTGTTGTGTTAAGCAGGTAGCGTGTATAGTACATAAATGTGAGTGTGCAGGTGTGTATGCCCATGCATGTGCACAAGACTTCCTCATCTCTACTGAACTATCTTGAGACCAGGTCTCTCACTAAACCTGGAGCTCTTGATTCTACCTAGGCTGGCTGGCTGGCCACCTATCTTCCAGGATACTCCTTGTCTTTTCCCTGAATGTTAGTTACAGACATCTACAACTATATCCAGTTTTTTATTTGGGTCCTGGCGATTTGAGCTTACATCAGTCCCCATGTTTGCATGGCAAATCCTCTTAGCCACTGAGCCATTCCCTGGTCCTTAATTGATGACATTTTGGCATTTCATTTTTTTTTTTTTGGCCAACTCTGATGGCTAATATTTAGCAGGATTTCAATAAATACTTGATTAATAGAATTGAACTAAATTGAAAAGAGAGACTGAAAGCTTTCTATGTAAAGGGAAAACAGCAAAAGAAAAAGAATACTATGTATGAAGAGAAATAAATATTCTTACTGGACTAAAGAAAACCAGGAAATTTAGTTTAATAAATATATGGTAGAACTCATATTTGGTAGGTCATGATGTATTTGAAATTGAGGACAATAAAGAACTTGTATTTTAAATACCAGAAATCAATTGTGCAGAGCTGAAGACACTAGTCCATCAGTGTTTGCCATGCAAGGGTGAAGAACTGAGTTTGATCCATATATTTAACATGAAACCCCTAGTGCTTTTAATCCCAGCACCAGGGAGGCAGAGACAAGAATCTCTGAGGCTCACTGGCCAGACAGCGTAGCATGAGTGAGTTCCAGGAAGGAATAGATCTTCCTCAAAGCAAAACAATAAATACAAAAAAACAAGATGAATGGAATCTGAGAAACAATATCCAAGGTCTCTTAACTTCACATTTGTATATACACACATTCACAAAATGAAATGACCAAGGAAGTTTAAACCTACAATATAGTCAATGTTGAAAGAACCTAGAGATAAACCACTTAGGAGGCAATTGCAATTGTCCCCATGTATGGGCATCATAACTAATTGTCCCATGGTTGATTTCACTGGTACCAAAATTTAGAAAAATGTATCTTATTTAAAAGAAATACATTTGACTAAATACCATGTTGGTATAAGGTTAAAAAGGAGAAAAGAACTACCTTTTGCAGGTTGAGTTCCATTTAAGAATGAGGTCAAGAACGGGAGCAGGTGCAATGTTTCTAATTAAAGAATGGCTGTGTGCATTCTCATATGTGCAAGTACCTGTCAGGGCTAGAGCTTAGACTTAGATGTCTTCCCTATTCACCGTCCGCTTAAGATAAATTCCAGAAAGGAAAGTATTCCTTTTGAGATAATTTCCCAAATACTGGGAAGATAGGCATATGATATTGCTACCAACAAATGACTGAGTAAAATTTCAGAGACATCGGTGCAAATTCCAGAGTCTGTTAATACATTTGAAAGAAAAATAAATAATCACTGCATATCTGATCTCTCTCTCTCTCTCTCTCTCTCTCTCTCTCTCTCTCTCTCTCTCTCTCTCTCTCTCTCTCTCGTTTTGTTTTTGAGACAGAGTAGCTCTGTGTAGCCCTGGCTGCCTTGGAACTCTCTATGGACCAGGTTGGTCTTGAACTCAGAAATATGGCTGCCTCTACCTCCCAAGTACTAGGATTAAAGGTAGGAGCCATCACTGATTTTGTTTAGCAACAACCAGAAATATTTTGATAGAATCAAATGCCTTAGTTAGGGTTTTTTGTTGTGAAAAGACAAGATGACCATGGCAATTCTTATAAAGGAAAACACTTAACTGAGATGGCTTGCTTAAAGTTTCAGGGGTTCAGTCTGTTATCATTATGGTGGCATGCAGGGAGACATGGTGCTGAAGCTGGGAGTACTACATCTTGCAGGCAACCGTAAGTGGCAGTCTCACTGAGCATTACTTGAACATAGGAAATCTCAAAGCCCACCCCACAGTGACACACTTTCTTTTTTTTTTTTCTTCTTTATTTTGTATTTATCAAGAAAAAAAAACAGTAAAAAGAATTTAAAATGCGGAAGAGTTAACAATAACTATATAGAGGATAAGAATCATAAGCAAGGCTTATCAAGGGTGGAAATACAAATAAGATTGCTACACATATATTTTCTTTGTGTTCATCTTTCCCTCTGAATTTTTTTTTTCCATCCCTGTATATCCTTATTCAAGGTCTCTTCCCCCTCCCAACACATCTGGTCATTTTTCTTCTCTGCAACTCCCCATCCCCTCCCTGGGCAGGGAGCAGACAGTCCTATGGTCC